>JBCFYV010011172.1:114680731-114971290 GCA_039000515.1 Timema cristinae
CTCTGTTCTGTATCCATGATTGTATCTATTGACAAATACTCCTTTATTTATCCCTGCACCTCTTTCAAAATGTCAGTGTTGATTTTGTTAACGATTTCATTTTTTGTGGCAAGAATTGCTCTTGCACACAAACAGTGATCACAATTTAAGTCTGGGTAAACTTTAGAAATGAGCTTCACATCATTTTCCACCAAATTACAGAATTTCATGATGATCGGTCGAGTAGTTTAGGCGTGAAAGCGTAACAAACAAACAAACAAGAAATCAAACAAACAAACTCACATTTGCATTTATAATATTAGTTAGGATTTTAAGATAGATGTGCCTAAAATAACTCGTAACAGATTTTAATTCGGGATATCAGATTTTCTTCCAGGATACCGCAGGTCCCTTTTTATGTACTCCAGGCATCATTTTGCAATTCATGTTCATATCAGTAGGCCGAGTTGTTATGCCGGACGACCGTCTAAATGGTTTTTTTTCTATTCCCCGGGAACAGTACTTTTTTTCTGGATGAAAGGTACCCTATGCCCTTTTCTGTATCCTTCGGGAACAGTACTTTTTTTCTGGATAAAAGGTACCTTCTGTCCTTTTCTCTACCCATGACAACGTGTATGCAAAATTTCGTGATGATCGGTTGAGTAGCTTAGGCGTGAAAGCGTAACAAACAAACAAACAAACTCACATTCGCATTTATAATATTAGTTAGGATTAAAGGCTTCATAAACATACATAATATTTACAATACACTTTTACAGGAATGACTCATATATTCATTTATACGTTTTGCCCCAGTGTCTCTTAGACGTGATGGTAAAATTGTTTTAGTTCACAATCCAACGTCTAATAGTCCAAACCGACGACTTGACGTGTATAATAAGTAGCACCGATAAGATCCAGGTTTCTGATATGTATTTCCACCGTAGGCTGCCCAAGATCAATGACATCAGTTGATTCTGTTAACGTGTCACATACATCCACGACGAGTGTGTCGATCAAATGGTTGCAATATCGTGCGACGGGTGTCAACCACATATCCCTTTGGTCGACTGCGACGTTGATGAGGTCCCATACCTCGCAAAGACACACCCAGCTAGGTGCTAGATAGGTGACCCGTTTGAGTCTGGCATCTGTTTTCTCGCTGATGACGACCATACGGACACCACACATGCGTCTCAGAGAGATTTCATAATTAGTCAGACTAATCCTCTGAGGAGGATGTATGTTGTTGAAAAACTTTGATATGACTGACTTGTAGTTGCCCATTTAAGGCCCCTTTGTACGATTAAACATGGCACAATTCCCTCCGCATTTTTCTAGCTGTACATAGGGCGTAAAGTTGTCCTTGACACGACGATGGCTCGTTTGGCGTTGACTTCATCCAGCGGAAACAACGTGTTGAAAATACTGGTGATGGCGAGTGACTTCGCTGGTTTTGCTTTGCAGGTGCAAACGTCTTGGCCTTCCATGATGTTTGATTGCTTGGACGACTGTCATGATTATGACCGGCACGCCGTCGGGACGCCCCTTTTATAGTCGCACGCTGATTGAACGCAGCCTCTTGAGGGGCGGAAGGACCCTAGCGTTTTGAAAAATGTGTTGTAATATCTCAACACCTTAGCGTCATTGCCTGTACAATTTGTGTGCAAGAATAGAGTTAGGAAAGTTTTCATTGGAATGTTCCGGGCGCTATAGAGAAGGTACATGACACAGTAATGGCCGCAAACGTCTGAGGCTATGGTTTGAAGTTGTATCGTGTTATGAGACGACCGGGAAATGTTTATGCATATAAATACCAGATATGACTTTATACGGGCTGTAAAACCATTACTGTCTAAGTATTTTCCCACGCCGTTCTTGTCGATAAAGACGGCGACCCAATGCTTCCCAGGCTTGGTGTTTGGACCCGAAACCCAATATTAGCTCATGGTGTTTTATCGGGAGATCGGATTTTTAATTTCAGTGAGGTGTTTCCCAGTCTTTCTTTCTCTACACAAACGCGGGATTCCTTCATTGTCCTTACACCTTAGAGTAAGTTTCATTGTTTCAAAATAAAAGTAAAAATGTTGTTACTAAACATATGTCAAATATAATAATTTGATCTTAAGACCCTTAACTCACCAAAGAGAGGGGCAGCTAGTGGACCAGGATTCGAACACCTGCAGTTGAGTATATTGCGAGAGTGCTGTCTTAGACCTGTGGCTTGCAATTAATTATTCTAGAGTAACCTATAGTCTAGAAACCATCCCAAAGATAACGGTTCACCACTTGGCGTGGCGAAAAAATATAATTTAAACGTTACAAAATTCCTGGTTTCAACTGCTGACAATCGAACCTAAGACATCTGCTTACGTAAGAAGTCTCACTACCGATTGATCTTGGGCATCAAATGTAAATTATTGTTTAAGTAAACCGTTTAATAAATAACCCGAGATGATTAATATATTTATAACCTCATTCCGGATGAATGGTGGCACCTCTTCCCCGCCTCACTGAAATTCACTCCTCTTTATGGTCAATATATGTTTGACCTGTGACTCCACACGTAATGTTTTATAACTTTTTAATTCTAATGCGTATACAGATATTTTAAACTACTGTAATATACAACTTTTAATGGCCATGGTGCTTGATGAACCAATTACGAGTATTGCAAACCAAATAATTAATACGTTTAGAAACAAACAGTTTTTTGTTTACTAGGAAAAGTTTGTTAAATAACATACAGGCACATTCGACTCATGTTGAGCTAGACCGCTGAGGATGGGGAGATCGAATTAGAATCTCGGTTAGGTGAACTGGGGGTAGTTTCTCACTCTCCCTCTACACAAATGCGAGTTCACTTACTCTAAATTTAAACTTCCCTATTCCTAATCCATTAGCGTAATTATTATTATTATTAGCACCGCGTCTTACTACCCGTTCGGGTTATACGCACTTACGCTAATGTGTAATGGTAGGGTGATTGTGATATGAAATGAAGGACCTACAGTTTAACGTGGAATCCGAACCACGGTGGCGACCTGGCATTCCACACATTCACAAGATAGCGTAATTATTACTTAAGCGTATAGCCCAAATGAGTAGTAAGACGCGATGCTAAAATGTGTCGAGTTGGTGTTAGCTAGAAATAATATGTGTGCCAGATCATCAGGTAATTAAGTTTGAGCTTCCATTTTAGAAACAGGTTTTGATAATAGTTATGGGAGGGTCAGAGTTTGATCTCAAAGAAAGTTATTTTTGGGTAAATTTTTCATAAATAGTTTTCCACTTCCAACTCTGTAAAATTAAGATACATTCTCTTAGTAAATCTAATTTATTCAGCATTACCTCTTTCTTGTGATAAATATTAGAAATGTAGAACGATGGGAGGCTCTGTGTATATTGTAAACGAACATTATTAGTTTTAATAAATATTCAGGGTAAGCTAAACAAATCAACGCCATATTTGGTATTCAATTTAAAAAGATATATTATAGATTCCCTCATCAGCATCGAGCGTATTTAGGGAGGTTTTTCTAATAGACTTTCCACTCTCCCTCCATGCAAATGTGGGTACACTTTCTTTAATTTTTGTTTGAGGTTTAAGTGGCTAACTTGTGTTGTGTTAATGTCATTTATTATGTCAACAAAATATAATTGAGAACATTAAATGATATTTAAAATAAATTCAAGCTCCTCATAATGGTGTTCAATACTACCTATGAATTAATGTAACAGTTATATAATCAACACAATATAACTGAGAATATTAAATGATATGTAAAATAAAACTTCTTTTTGCTGTTATAAGGCTCAAGAAATAAAATTGTTGTTTAAAAATTATTTTTTTCTAGCCTCGGTGTCGTGGTTGGTTAACAAGCTTGTTTCGTGTAGAGCCAAAATGTTGAGGACGGAGTAGTTCGAGGTTTGAATCTAGGTCAGGTTAACTAGGGGTGTTTTTCACTTTCCCTCAACGCAAATGCGGGTTCACTTCCTCTAAAATCCAAACTTCTCAATTATCAATCCATTATCGTAATTAGTACTTAAGCGTATAACCTGAACGGATTGTAAGACGTGGTGCTAAAATGTGTCGAGTTCGTGTGTGTGTGGGTGTGGGTGTGTGACACCTTACCCCAAACAAAATTTAGTTAAATTATAAACAAATATTTAAGCAGTGAAATAATAATAGTAATATACTTATTCCTCCTTTCTACTCATATATTCTACTGGCTAAAGCTATGTTAACTGCACGTGTGTAATCAATAAAACATTTACCCTTCTGCGTTATTTAATATTTTATTCCGACAAAGTTGTCACGTGTATATTGCCAGCGCCTTTCTGTCTTTGAAACTCCAAGTATTTCATAAAAGCATATTCTAGGGACAGAACGGGTGCGTGCAGTTTGAAACATCATATTCTATATTCTTCTCTCGGATTTGGCAACTACAGGGCATGAAGCACCCGGCGAAAGATATCGTGGTTAGAATCTATGTTGGTTGATGTTGGGGATTTGAATACCTGCCAAGGTGTACTGTTGGTAGTTCTCACTAAATGGTTTCCCACTCCCCCTCCACGTAAACGCTGGAACATTTTCTTACTCTTGTCTACCACATTATCTTGGTACATCGCCACCAAGGGTCCATGGTGAAATGGCGGATACCTACACACGTACATGCTGACAGTAGTTATCAAACCAAAGAAATGTTGGTAGGATTTTGTCGGGAGAGCGGCCCCATCAACGGTTGCTCGATAGTAGTTTTCAGCTACGCTAATTGATTTAAATATTGGTTCGGTACAGTTGAAATAAAAAAACACGTAATAATGATAAATATTATGGCGTACTGTCTTTTTTTGCTTTTCAAAACTCAACTATTATATTATGTGTACATTAATAAATGCAGTCCGGAAAATAATTATTTAATATACAACCAAATCCAATTCTAATGCATAAGTCTATAAAGGAATAAGAGCATCAATAGGTACCATGGGTTAGCTAAATAAATGGTGACTGGAGGGATCAATGGTTCGAATCCCTGTCGTGCGTGTGTACTGAGGCCGATTTCCTCACTCATCCATTGCGGGTTGTGCCCCGGACGGGTGGTAATAAGACACATTAACCTAAATAGTTGTTGAATTTCAGACAAGTATGTCTTGGAAATTAATGACAACGTATGTTTAGATGTTAATATAGTAACATTTATAGCTGTGAGATAAGGTTCTTCTTATGAACATTGAACTGTAGCATTGTTGAATTAACTAAAATGTCGACAGAAGAGAGATGCCGAGAAGCCAGAAATGGATAATGACGTGTTTGTCATCTCCCAATCCCCATTCTACCCAGATACGAAAATGACAACGGTAATGTTGTCGTTTGTGATAAGCTGCAGTGGCACGTTTACCGTACACGAGACTACATCAAGACACGTCGAGGTTTTAACCGGGGTCTCAATACCTCTTGAGGGTGTGGGAATCAAATTACCAGAGCATGGTACCCAATCTAAAAACATATATTTTTTAAAGTTGTTAGATTAGAATAAACTATCACCGTTATCGATGCAGATTGTGTATTTGTAATAAGCCTTTTTAATACAAATAAATATGATAAAATACTTCATATTTTAGTTCTGCTGTTCTGTTCCTAGCTATCTATCTGTAAAGTAAAACCAAGATATTTACATTATAATGGTATTTATAGGAATGGTGATGATTATTTAAACAGTCTACCAAAAGGAGTATGGTGACGTATTGGGTAATCTATTTGGGGGTCTGTAATTCTAAAACGGTTAAGAATCACTGTTAGAACAGTTTGATACAAGCGATACAAGCGAGAGAAGATACTTCCTCATTTTATTTACTTGGGTATTTTTTTCTAGAAACGAAATTTGATTTCCTCAAATTTTCATGTGATTTGTTTTTAGGGAATTAATTATTTTAGATATGGAAGATGACGTCATTTGTCGGGTCTTTTAAAACATATTTTACTAGATGTTAAAAACTAATTATATGAAATAAAAGTTATTTTTAATTTTTAAAAGATTAAAAGATATTTTAAAATTACAAAAGCTTAAATCACACTTAGTACGTCACTTGAATTGGTCAAGCTTAAGGCCCGTTGACACGATGTTAGTTGACTAATGCAAGTCCACTAATTTGGCTGCGCGCGCACAGCTTGCACCGTGTAAACAGACAAGCAAGCTACTAACATGCAAGTCCACTTGCAACTGAAAAAGTTGGTCACCTTCCAACTTTACTAATGCAAGTAGACAATCCAAAATGGCGGCAACTGAAGAACTGGTTGTGCGGGGGACACTTATTTGTGGAATGTTATGAAAAGAATGAGTTTTTGTGCAATTTTAAGCACCGAATTTATAAAAATAAGAATGGGAGGGATATTGCACTATAGGGTATTGTAAAGTTATATCAGGTGTACATATTCTCTAGAAGTTTCCAAAATAAAATTTTATACCCACGTAAATTTTACAAATGATCCTTGTGAGAGATATTATTTAATATCGGTAAACAAATGGTATCAATAATTTTAACAAACCATTATTTCCTACCACTGAACGTGGAATGTGTAATTTTTTTTATATACGATCACAAAATATAATAACACTTTGTAGTGCCGTGATTAGTTCCGGCAACATAATATTCGCGTTATCGGCAAGTAAGGTATGAATGGCCGGTGTTTTTCACGCGAAATCATCGGCGCGTTTTCCAATCTCCATATTTGACACTTTAACCAATCTTTATAAGTTTTAATTATAAATGTTCAGCCCACACACATCAAACACTTGTAGTAATGCTTTGGAATCTTTAGTAGATACATAATTTAATATTATTATCGTATAGCAAATCAGATAGTCTATATTTAAACCAATCTACAAATTAATGAATTATTATTTTTAAGGAATATTTTAGGCCTAGCAAGCTAGCATTTAACAAATTATTTTGTTATTAGTATACCAAAATTTAAAACAGAGTTTAAAAAACCGGCGTTAGGCCTATTTAAAAAAATGCCCAACAAATTAATTAAGGCCTACTATTTTTTTTATGTTTTAGGTCTAGCTAGAATTTAGCAAGATATTTTGTTATTAGTATACCAACATTTAAAACAGTGCTGAAAAAATCTGGGTTGGACCTATTTAAAAAAATGCCCTACCGAGTTTAGTTGTATTGGAATTTATTGACCTTATTTGAGTTTAATTTTATTTAACATATATGCTAAATAAGTTAACAAATCAAGTAAAATAATTTAATAATTATTTGGGATCAACTAAAATATATTTTAATGTATTAAGGAACTAAGAAATAGGAGACACACTAATCACAAAATTTTTTATGTTGGCTATATAAAACAATTTTTATTAAATAGGTAAACTATTTATGATAAATTGCGTTACTAAGAAATTGTAATTTATGTTGCCGCCCATACTTATTCTAAATTCACCCTTACTAGCTCCTAACACATAAGCGTAATTAGTATTTGCGTATAAATTACCCGAACTAGAAATGAGACGCAGTGATAAAAAAAAAAGGCTCCAATAGAAAGACCAGTTATCACCACTCTTCATTTTCAGCCATGTTTTTATAAGCGCTACTAATACAAGTGAAAAATGCGTGTCAACACAACTAACATGTTAGTAAGCTAATACCACTAAACTTGCATTAGTCCACTAACATCGTGTCAACGGGTCTTTAGTGATCAGTGTACCTTTTAAGGTATGTAACAGAAAGAAAAACTTATCTTCAAGTGAACGAATCAAATTATTGGACAGCAACGCTAACTTATTTGTCTCTTTATAATTCAGGTTTAAATATAGCAAGAAAAAAAAAAACTGTCTTATTTGTAAAATACATCCCTACTGAGTGTCTACGTAGTAATAAGATCAAATGAGTGTAAAGCCGTAGAATCTAGTTTCTTAATCCGAATGAACGAGGCCCTAACTGAGAATGAACGCACAATGGAGGAGTATAAAACTTAACGAAAGTGCGATATCAAGAATAGAAGAGGAATGTCGATCCTTCCCTCTACCCCTCCCCCCTTAGTGTTAATATCACGGGTTTCTCTGAGGGAAACTGTAATTTATGGGAGATATACAATGGAAGAGATTTACGGAATACGTACCATGGAATATTGCTTGAAACATGCCTGACGTATGCCTCTTAACAAATAATGTATTCACTTGCTACACCAATATGATACCTTAGACAGAATTTATGAATGGTGATCATTAATTACTCGTCCGACCGGGGAAAATACTATCACGTTATCTGACTCTCCAGCGTCTAATTTATGAGTGATGTGAAATAAACCAGATACATAATAAATCAATAAACTATCACCTTAACAAACCAGATGAGTTAGAAGGACGGTTAGTATGAATGACTCGATATATTGGAATTACCGAGTAGATACATGAGTAGGGTTTCCCACCTTCTCTTTAGGTGAACGCAGATTAATTTAGTAAATATTACTGATCTTATCAAATATGCGAATACAGGTGTCATGAGTATACAAATAAAGGTATTCTAAATTAACAAAAAAATAAAATACAATTTAAAATAAACAAAGAATAGAAAACTTTTATTAGATATTTAAGTACTTTAAACAAGGTATGTAAATTATACAACTACAAAATTCAAGTTTGGCTTGGTTCGTAAGCTCTATACATTTTTTCCAAACCCATATTGCACTAAAATTTTTAAAATATATATGTGATCAGAATTAAGCATATTTTAAATTTTAGAATCCATAAGGACCAAATTAATAACAGATTGTCTGTTTAATACAGATGTATAATCTATCTTGCAAAAAAAAAAAGTTAGTAAAACGGCCCATGAAAACCTTCACATCCAATAAGTCAAAATGCTATTCCGTCCGCTGGTTTTAGAAGCTTTTCGTTACAAATCAAAATATATATAACCAACAGACTCGCTTTACTAGTTGGGGACTCCGCTCTCAAACCCCCAATGAGTTTTCTTTGTAAGTGGATGTAAACTAATGTAATTCCAGAACAGTATTTGATAGGTCTTACCGTTTATCTAAAAGAGACCTCCAAAGAAAGGGCCACCCCGACTTTAAAGTTGCTCCACCATTTTGAATTCTTTTCGGGGGCTAAAAACTATTTTTTTTAACTTTTTAGAATTTTCCCGTCGGTTACAGGCTAGAAGCTATAAGTTTGCCAAATTTCAAGATTCGAGCTCATCTGGAAGTGGGTAAACATTAATGTCAGTGAGTGAGTCAGCCAGTGTGGCTTTATAGTAGTATGATATGTTACTATGAAATTTTACCCTCTCACTTTGACATATACTGTCAATGCAAATATTCAATAGCTAAATATAATAAACTTCTGTCAATGGTGACTTATCTATATTATTTGTTATGTTACCTAAAAGGTTCTTAATTTGAAGCATATAAGATCAGACACGTTTGGTGTAGTTATTATGTTCATAACTATTATCTTTTCACTCTGAAGTTAATACACCAGTGGTAACACAGTATATGGCGTCAATCTCGCCATAGATTGGATGGCTGAAATTAGACCTAGGCTCGAATCTTGTCCGAGTGCACTTATGGCTGCTTAAAAAAGTGATTTATCACTGTGGTTTCACCGTGCTCTCTCCAAGCTAATGCTATCAGATAACTTCGACTCGGCAAAGATTCTTATTGCCAATAATACAATGACAACGGTGCGAATGCGCAAATCATGATGTATTAAATAGTTCAGTTATAATATTTGTTAATTATTCCTGGATAGCTCATTGGTCAGAGCATTGGCGAACTAAGCCAAAGGTCCCAGGTGCTATTCCGTGTGTAGGTGTATTTTTTCAATTTAATTAAGTATAAAATAGTTACTTTTATGTATCTATACGGCCAATTATTTGTTCTGGATCTCAATTTTTTTTATTCATTACAATTGGTGTCATTTTTGAAACTGGAAGATAAACACCGTAAACTTTTATCAATATTGGCTAATAAATATTATTATTTTATATCTTATACAAAAGTCCTTCAAGTCTGGGATCGGGCATAAGTGGATAGTAGACGGCAACTCTTTGATGAAAGGAATTATGTTATAAAACACGAAATAATGACGAGCATATGTATCATGATAAAGTGTGAAAATAGTTTTTTTTACACTAAAATGACAACATTACCCAGCTGTCTGAAAAGAATTTTTTCTGTTCTAACGTTGATGTATTTGCTTTTTGCAAGAAGCATTTCGAAATAATCATAACAATTATTTCAGTCGTGAATTAGTGGTGGTGTAGTTGACATAATAATATTTTTTAATAGTGACCATGAAAAAAGTCTGTATTTTCTAAAAATATTTCTTCCTACTCCAATCTTACTATATGTATTGTGTTATTAGCCTCACAAGCTACTAACGAAACGAATAAGGCTCAATGCAAGCAAGACAAAGTTTAGACAAGTTTCAGAGCAAAGAATGTTGATAAGCTACCCTCTCTACCCCCTTATAGCTGTCAGTTAAACAACTCTAAGCAGTTTTCTGCCATAACAAACTTCAATGAAGCCAGCCAAATAAACATCTTCCTTTGAAGGCCCTTCGTTAATCGTCTGAGTTAAATAGCGTCAGACAATGTGGTCTAGCATTTAAAAAAAAAGTAGTAGGGGAAGGTCAGTAAACATCAAGCTATTATACTTTATCAACTTAAGAATTGGATGTGTGACGATTATTTAAGGGGTATCGAAGCCATTTGAGGACAGTATTTTGGCAATTTTTATTGAAAAACATTTCTTTTTTGCCAAAATAAATACAGTTTTCTCAAGTAGAAAAATAGAGCTAGATTTTATTTACATGATGGTATCAACAGTTGTTTAATATCAATATCTGCCATGAGCGTGGTGGAATTAGGTAACTATTTAAATCAAGAGAAAAAGGTATCACTAAATTCCAGGACACCTTTGACATATATTCAATAACAGCTGTTAAAGTCACCACGTGAAAAAATTAAACTATATGTTTCTACTGGAGATAAGTATACTTATAACAATTATTGTTTGATTTATTTTGATAAAAAAAATTGCTATAAAAATTGCAAAAATACTGCCATTAGCTCATGTTAGTTACACCCCACCTTATTTCACTCCCATTACACACAGTCTCATTGATGAAAGAAACAAAAATTTTGAAATGAAATATGTTCACTTGCTTTTCTGTCTTAACATTCCATCATGAACAACGTTGTAAGCTTTTTAATCATAAATTTCGCAACATCTTGTAAATATTTGTTTTTTTTTCCTTTCACAAGAATTTTTAATTTTGTGGTTTTTATTTCGAAGTGACATTCTGAGAAAGATCAGAGTAGAAAAAGTTTTCCTTTTTTTATTTTTCACATTGGCGACACCAAGGGAGAGACAGGATCGTATAGATATGAGATAGCTCAGTTGGTCCATCAAGGGATGCTGGTGGAAAAAGTACAGGGAAAAAGAAAGCGAGCAAAGAAAAGGAGCTCTTCTTCAATAAGAAGGCGACCATTTTACTTAAAATGAAAGTTTCTCAAGATAAGATAAGAACAGGTTATTTTGTCTCGTTCTTTGTGGGGAAAACATCCCCTCTCCCTCTTCTCAAATGTTGAATCTTAGAAGGAGGATAAAAAAATATTTTTTATCTTTAAGTGAAGGGTGTCTGAGTAATTTACACAATTTTTGTGTGTTCCCGCATTCTCCCTTTAAGTTCTTTTATATGCCAAGTTGAAGTGAGAATCAATACTTCATTTTAGATACTACAAAATGTTTACGTCTCATCCGCAACATCAACGCAATGTCGAGGTTCGAGGTTATATCTAATATTTTTGTGAATTCAAAAGTTAACCTTATCTTCCAACTTCTAAACTGCTTTGACTTCAAATGTAGTACTTTGCACCAACACAGTTTTCGTGCAAGAACGTAACAAACGCGGTAACGATGTCTTTTTATTCAACAATAACAACAATCAATATTTTGTTTGGAAAATAAATATAAAAGAATTTATAGCTAAATACATATTTTATTTAAAAAATAAAAAGTGCTCTTGAAGTAAACCGTTGCTACAACAAGAGTACTCATCTTTAATATTGACTTAATATTATAGTGAGATAGCCATTGAAAAAACCTTCTAGCGATATTAAAAATAAATGTATAATAGCAAAATATTTCTAAAAGTTTACTACAGGTTTTAAAAAAATGACGCCTGCCAAATTGATGTTTATAGCACATTTTTCAAATAATGAATAGGCCTAAATGGGATTTGGGGTGTGGGAAAGGGGTTCATAAAAAGTTATTTCTGCTGAAATCTGTATTGAACTGGACTTGATTAAACAAATATTTTAGGTGTTTATTTTAAATTTATAAATATATATCTGAACCAATAACATTTTACACTTTATAATATGTTTTATACTACTATCCCGTATGATTAAACGTCCATAGCCATAAATAAAAATTATACTAACTATACTATTCGTATTAATCACCGACCCTTCCGCTACCCTTCCCCCGACACATCACCATACACATTCACTCACTAAGTAGCCTAACACTTTGTTATTAGTAGGAAGGGGGATTTAAGTGTTCCTCTTTAAGAAGCAAGCGACAAATAATAAGTTCTTTAATTTGTATAGAGCTAATAGTGTGCATGTTTAGCATTCCCTCCCAATCACAATCAATTTTCCTATGAATAACTTTATATAGCCGTTAGTAAAGCTGCTAGACTAGATTCACTTTCACTAGACATAGTTCAAGTCATATTATATGCAGCTGCCACTTTTGATGTATTATGAAGACCTATAAAATAACATTTTACTATATTATATATGTAAATATATCATTATATTATATATTATATATATATATATAATTATGTATTTATTCCAAAAGTTTACTTTCAACCAAAATCCTACTATTTATTAAAGAATATGATATCTACTATTTATTGTTTCGTTATCCGCTTCTTCGCCCTCACAAAAGCGTGCCTTCTAAATTGTGTTAATTTTTTTTTGTCTTTTTCCCTCGACTGACTGAAATTAAATATTAATTTGTGTGTGCACTTATGGTCGCTTTTGTTTTCATACATCTTCAAGCTATAACAAACAACAACAAAAATAATATAATAATAATAATGATAAGGCACGTGAGATTTGTAAAATGTAGGTAGGACACTAAAATACTTGCTCAATCAAAAAGTCTAAAACATAGTAATCAAAATGTTACATGTAAACAAAAAGAGGAAAACAATTTGATTTTAATTTATTTTCAAGCGATCTAGCAAGTGCCCGTAGTCAATACTCGTGACACAGCATGATAGCTTAAAATTAATTAACGTGCTAATTAAAAATGAAGTCCCACCCCTCTCTTGTGCTACTTGTATTGTGTGGGGATGTTTGAAGTAGCGTTTGTTTCTCTCTCCCTAAGGAAGAGAGCTCGGCAGATTTAGCTCCCCCTCTCTCTCTATCTCTAGCCCTCCAAGTATCGATTAGCGAGCCTCATGTCGATGTAGGGCACTGAGCCATACAGTATAGAATGTAATCTGCCGGAATGGCCGACAAAGAACATACGGGTGCACGCGGAGAGATGGGTGCGCCCGACTTTCCCTGGGAAGGCGTGGGTTAGGTTCTGGTAGGCTGTCTTAGGAGGCGGTTTTGATGGGATGACCATTTGTGCACCACGTCTTACTACCCGTTTGAGCGACCCACTTATTAAACTAATGGGGGGTAAGAATGAGGAGGGTAGAATTTAGAAGAAGTGTGCCTGAATTTGTGTAAAGGGGGAGTGGTAAATCATTTAGAGAGCAAAAAAAAAAAACTCTCTCAGTAGACCCAACTGGGAATCGAACTCTCTAGTCACTCGTTGTCAGCAGTACATTATAATTCGAGAGTGACGTGGATTTGACGCAATGTGATTTTACATCCTCCTTACAAGGCGAAATGCTGACGCGTTTCACTCAGAGCTAATATTTCTCGTAGAATTTTTAGACTAGATTCTATAAGCCAGGTAGTTTACCTCAAATATAGTCATAACTGGCAGCAGAGTGTAATAATATATAACTATAAGTAAGGACACACCAACCCATTAGATAATAATTTGAAAGAAACACGACAACCGAAAGCCTATATATTTTCTTATTGTCATCTCATGAGTGGATGTATAAAATATAATAATAATAATAATAATAATAATAAGCACCGCGTCTTACTACCCGTTCGGGTTATACGCTTTAAGTACTAATTACGTTAATGGATTTAGGAATTGGGAAGGTTGAATTAGAGGAAGTAAACCCGCATTTGCGTGGAGGGAGAGTGTAAAACTATTTAGGGAAAACCGCCCCCAGTTCACCCGACCAAGATTCGAACCTCGATCTCTCCGTCCTCAGCAGTCGAGCTCAACACGACAAGCGCGTTAGCCAACTACGCCACCGAGGTGGGTGATGTGTAAAATAATATCTTACTTGAGTACAGGAACATTTTATTACCCGTATACAATAGTCAATAATAGTTTAACTTGGTAGTTCTTAGGTCCTTAAGTTTGGGGTAATGATTTGCCCTAGGCGGCAAATCAATGACGGCAAGTACAAAAAAACGAAATATCTTATATATCTTTTTCAAATTCTAGTAATACGTACGCTACATATGTTAATATTTACAAAATTATTGTTGTACTGTGGGATATAAAAAATATATGAACTATTCTTTACACTTAAAACATGTATTTTCATTATTTCTGGATACTCAGTTTTATTAGGCTTTTAAATAGTCCTGTTCAGAATAAAACGGGCTATCGATAATCTATAGTTATTGATGCTAGGCTTGGGTGCTAAGTTGTTAAGTGTTGTTGTTATAGGTTAAGGTAGTCTATAAAATAATGCGATTATATAGATATACGTTTGCAAATCGCTAGATAAATAAGTTATAGGCCTACAGATGGATATATAAAATTGAAACAGTTAGAAATAAATATTTAAGAGTATAAAATAATGAAATGCTGTTTAATTATTCGATAATTATTCATCCAGAATCTTACACATTTTTCAACACTTGAAAGACAATGACAATAACGTGTGTAAGATTTTTTTTTTACTTTTATCATTGTCTAGCAAGAAATAATTGGGAAAATATATAAATGATAAAAACAATCAAAAATGTAAAGTAAACACAACATGTTGAATGAGAATCAAAAGAAAAAGAAGACAGATTACAATTTTTTTTAAATAATTAGTATATAAAATTAAAAAAGTAAAATAAAGTTTAAATTCAATTATTTCTTATTTGTCTACATATAATTACAAAGCTTTGCTGTTTTTTTTTAATAATTGTTATTGTTTTTACTTTTTTTAAATGTTTTTAAATGTTTTAATACATTGGAAAAATGAAAAAATTGTAATATATTATTACAATTAGTTCATTAATCTAGGAAATATTTTATCCAAATAATGCAGCGCATACGACATGACAAAGATTTTTAGGAATTCAAATGAAACAGTAGAAAAATGATCGCCTCTCTTCATCACCGCCAACCTGAGCTCAGCTGTTAATTCCCACGTAGCAAAGGTGCAAGCCGTCATTACGCGGAGTGTTCGACCCCTTGGTACAGCGTCACGACGTAACGCAACGCCGCGTCCACTCATTACGAGCAAACCCCTCGGTCATTACTGGGCGTCCTACATGCTCACGAAAGATACTTTTTTTTGCGTCGTAATAACTGGAATCATGTGAAGAATTGTCCGTAGCTCCATGCGACACAAAGATTTTTTTTTAGAGCTCAAATTATACACACCGTCACAGGGGCAGATTGCGTCAGAAAGGGGGTGAAAGGGGGTGGGGTGGGAGAGGTGGTTGCAAAAGGAGGGAATCATATTCCCCTGTGATGTAGGTTACATCTAGAATTAAAAAGAACACAATGCAGCGGGTCTTTTTTTTTCATTAGTAGACAACGTTCAACATAAAAATATCAACGGCTTAATCTAAGGGATAAGGATGATGAGAGTAGTTAGATAAAATACACTCGCATTAGCATGAAGAGAAAATAAGGAGCCAGAGTGATAAACAACGTATGGAAATCCACTCTCAGTGCATTGATATCTCCCGTCTCTGTAAAACTAGTTTGTGGAGGGTATGACACCTTAGATCATTTGATCATCGATTTGATCCATTTACTTAAAGATGGAGGGCCATCACTATGACTTTCTCAAACAGTGAAACTCTTTAAATATAATAATTTGTATTAAACATCTTTGGGCACTAAATATTAGGTTTATTTATTTACATCCATTATGGTTTTAGCCTGTGGTTCGGGCCAGTTTTTTATTAAGTCATATATTTTCCACCACCAGCTTGCTATGCCTGTCGTGGATTCATACGCCATAGAATCTAAGTTAAGTCTAGGACAGGCACAACATTCACTCCCCAGCCGTTAATTCATCATTGTGAAAGGGTAAACCCACATTTCACCAATGATAAATTAATCGGTTATGTTGGGAGTCGAACCCGGAACCCTTAGCTCAGTAGGCAGACACGCTACTGACTGGTCAAAGGTTTTGGACTAAATATTAGGTATATCTATCAATTTAAATTATTCTTTTACCACTCAAAATAATTAATTGATAATTAACTAATTAAATAATTGTGGTTAAACGTTCTAAGACGTCAGGCATGAAATAGTCTTAATCTTCGATATGCTGGGGGATACTGTTGGGGTTATAATCTTAGTAGGATTAACTGGAAGTAGTTTTCCACATGTGATCATCACTTTGGTCTTGCCATCTTCTTCCCAAGTGAATCCAATTCCTCTAAAACTACATTAGCCATCTCTCCTTCCTAAATTAAGCCATTGATAACTTTGGTGATAAACCATATTATTAAAAATAAAAAACTTATATTGGTGATAAAAGTCAATATTTAATTGAATAAAATCATATAAATTTGCCATTATTTTAATTTTAAGTCAATATCCCACTTGGTCAATGTACCATATATTTTTACTTTCTCGCTATCTTACAGGTATAGAAAGTATTGTGATCGTCGAAAAAATTTAACACAAGATTTTGATGAATTTTGACGTTTCATGACCCCCTGAATCAAAAAAAGTGGTGTTTGACTTTCCGTCTGTCTGTACCTCCAACTAGAGCCTAAACTATTTTACCAATCAGGCTAAAACTTGGTATCTAGGGTTTTTATAGGGTTACCCCGAGGAGTTTTTGGAATTGGATATCAAACCCTAAAATTAAGGGTTGTTTACTGAAGAGCAAATAGAGAAAAAGTCGATTTTCTCAAAATCGGCTCTAACGATTCTGATTAAATTTCATTTCTAAACATTTATAAATATTTCCAAACAAAATGGTTTCTCTCAATATTTCCGCAAAATGACTTTAATGGCTTCGGTAAAATGTGTAAATCATATTTTTTATAATATATCCTAAACTATTTTAGATATGAAATTACTTATCGTTACAAATATGTAGGTCTCTTTACAATACAAATATTTTATGTGAACCATATTCTTATAAAACTAATAACTTTCAAGCTATACGTAAATATATATCATTTTTAACTTTTTGAACACAACAGGTAAAAATATTGCGACCGCAAAAGAAAATCTAACCTGAAATGTTGATGGATGTCGACGTCTCAAGACCCCCCCAAACCCTAAAAAGTGGTCTTTGCAATGACGTCCTTCTGTGTGTCTGTTTAAACTTAAAATTAAGAATAGTTTAAGAAAGGTCGAAAAGATAAAAAAAAAATATTTTCTTAAAATCAACTCTAACGAGTTTGATTAAAATTCGTATCTAGGTGTTGATCAAGATTATAAATAAATTGGCTATTTTCATTTTATCATGAAAATTAATTTTAGGGTTCTTTATAGAAGCAGATCATTCCGAATCTCCGCAGATATTTGAGATAGTAAATAACTTATCATTGTAAAAATGTAGTACTATTAAAAATTTATATGATATGTATATCTAATAATCCAACATTTTCTGAAATATTGGCAAATATATTAATACCATTTGTGAGCTTTAGATGTAAAGAGATACTACTTAAGTTTTAACGCAATAATTCTCCAATGCCATAGAGTAATTATAATATAAGTATATTTCTAAAAGTTTATGTTGTTTTTCCTTAAACCTCTTAGGAGAAATATTTATACAACAATGATCTTTCCCCTTCATTTTAGACTCAATAGTCATATTTACATTTTTTATTGGTCAAAATTTATAAATGAGGAATTTAATATCAATGCGATGGCATGAAGATTTGCAATACCTAATAAAATGTCAAACATTTTAACCGGAAGTTGACATTTTAATTCGAAGTGTTGACCCTTGTGGACCCAACATTGATATTTTTTTATCGGTCATAACATACAAATGAGGACATTAATTCTTTAAAAACAAAATTATAAAATTTAAAACCGGGACTAAAAAAAGTTTTACATAATATTATAATGCAATTATGCTTGGGTTTGCTAGTGTATATTATTTCGTTTCACATATATTACGAGTTTTGAGTAAATATCTAATTTTCAAACAATAGAGCGAGAAAGTCCGTGATGAGTTCCGTACCATTTATTTTTAATGACTAGCCAAAAAAATGAGTTAGATCTCGAACCGAGTGTATCAGATATAAATCTATGTATAATTTAAAATCTATTGAGATCTCTTTTAATATCCGACCGAAACTATAACAAAACTATTTCAGTCAAATAAAATGTCTTCGACTTTCAGTTCAATAAATATTTAATGTGTTTGTTATAAAGAAGTTGGCTGTCTGATATTAACCTAGCTGATAGCACACTAGTCATTAGCGATAGTAATAACTTGAGCCTGGGTATTAACATACAAAATGTGTATATTAATACGTAGTACAATCAGTTAAAATATGCCATAGCTTAATGTGAAAATATGGAACATTATATCTTTTTTCCCCACGTTAATAATACAATATTATGTTATTGAAACGAAATTTAATTTAATGGCTGCAAATATCTTAAGGGAGAACAAGAAAAAACACTTCTATAAATATATACACGTACAATAACAATTTTATTGACGAATTATATGGCATTGATAGTTGGTTTTACACGACTTAAATCTACCATTAATTAAAGACTTTAAATAAATTGCTTTTTTTAATAAGTTCATATATCATACAAACACTACAAACCTTCAATGAAATAGTCATTGTTGCCGGCTTTTTAAAAACAAGGGAACGTCAGATCACCATACATTTTTTAACGTATATTTCCTAAAAAAATTTCACTCCCATGTTAAAAGTTTTATCTTGACATAGGCCTACCAATTAATATTGACATACCGGTATTAACTTCACACTTAAGCGTATGCCCATGTTTGGTCGTGTTTGCTTTTCAAACAAACGTTATACGGGTTTTATTATTGCGACATACTTCAAGTTATATTTCCTTGACTGAATTTTGGTTGCGTTATCTTCATTTGTTCTTCGCCTGGCTGCTGACCAAATAAAAACTGGAAAATGAGCTAATCAGATCCAAAAAATATTATTTTTACAACTCGTTAATTTGTGTTTACAAAGTGACATATAAATATGTTGCTTGGTCCACTATACGTCGACGCCGCATTCTCTCCCTTTTACTGCATGAGAAACGTTAGACACATAGCTTCATTACAGAAACTGAGCCAGTATAACTGACTTGGACTTTGCTCACTATCATCCCTTCAATAGATACTTTCCTCTATGAAAGTACAGTTTGCCTAAAAATTAGTGACACATCATTCAAAAGTATTTTACCCAAGAAAGGCATACAAATAATACAACGATAGAAAAACACTTAAAATATATAATTTTAAGTATATCATTTAAGATCTGTATAAATCATAAAAAAATATGTCAATTTAAAATTGGTAATTTAGTCACAAACATCTAATTCACCTATAATTTGATTTTAACATTTATAGCTGGCAGTATTAAAATATGTAATTACATAAAAATCCAGGTCTTATTAATAACGGATTCTCATTTCACAATGGACACATTTATGGCCGAGTGCTGTGTTTGTTCTAGCGTTATATTAACGTGTAGTTCTTTTGCTGATATAATCAATTGATGAAAAGGCATTAATTCTAATCACGTAAATATTATTTTCACCACAGCACAATGTCGAGATAAACGGGTTTTTTTAATCGTTTAGTATACACAATTTAACCATTCAGAGGAAGCATTATAAGTGTCTACAAGAGATACCAAGAAAGAGATGGAGGAGAATATAACAACAAGTGTGTGAGTGATAAGGGAAGAATGAAAGAAAATATAGGAGGAAGAATGGTGGAAGTAAAGAGAGGAAAAGGAGGAATTTTACTTGACTTAACCGGCCACAGGCTGTAATCAGTTGATAATGATGATGAGTTTTGCACTCTCTTTCTACAAAACGCGGGAACGCTTCCTCTAAATTCAATCTTACCGAACCCATTAGGGTAGTTAAAATACATAAATGCTAGAAGTGGTAGAAATTTTTTTAATTCTTTTTAACACTTTCTTGTTGACTTTATAAAATTCGTCTTGAAAGTCTGTATTTTGTGTACTTCTCGTTACAACATTCAAAATAACCCACTTGTCGATTAGTATAGGTCCAAGCCAACACACTCGAGATAGACTGGACTGTTCATGACGGGGAGATTAGAGTCCGACTCCCAATTGGGATACCGAGAGTGGTTTCTCCTAAATGGTTTTCTATTGTCCTTCAAAGTTAAAGCGGCTACACTTCCTTTAAGTACAAGTATAACCTTCTCCATTCTCAGGACATTAGAGTAATAACCCGCCTCGGTGGCGTAGTTGGCTAACGCGCTTGTCGTGTTGAGCTCGACTGCTGAGGACGGGGAGATCGAGGTTCTAATCTCGGCGGGTGAACTGGGGGTGGCTTTTCCTAAATGGTTTTCCACTCTCCCTCCACGCTAATGCGGGTTTACTTCCTCTAATTCAACCTTCCCAATTCCTAAATCCATTAACGTAATTAGTACTTAAAGCGTATAACCCGAACGGGTAGTAAGACGCGGTGCTAAATATTATTATTATTATTATTATTATTAGAGTAATTAGATCATACGCATATAGCTAATCTGAACGGGTAGTAAAATGAAATGACAAAAAAATATATGTAGAAACACTTTGAAATCAAAATACACCCGTGAAAGGTCACCCCAACCAATCACCCTTTATTTTTAAGAAATAAGCCGCAATTTACTTACGTCTCACCCCATTTGACCTATCCCATGACCCAAACGACCTTTCCTCGCAACAAATCCCTTATTGAAGACCGGTAAAGTGTTCCTAATCTCTGAGTGTAGGTAGAAAGTGGTAGTCGGATACAGACCGGGTGTATCCAGCTATCCCCTCAGGCCGACAGCCATCTTGTATGAGGTATTGCTCCACGAGTAAAAGCCCCGTGGTGAGCTTACTTTACCCCTGTATTGTTGTTATATAATTATACAGTTGCTGCGGGAGACAACTCTTCCTATCTATTGTTTGGAGACGACCGAGTGTCTTCCATCTAGTGAAATAGTAGCTGAAACATTTTCCTCGCTATTCTCCCGCTTATGTGATTATCCCTCCCTTTCGCTGTACAAACTACTTTCATCACTTGGTTTGTTATGTAGAGATTTTATGAGTTTTATTTAAAGTATTTATAGAAATATTCATTTATAAAACTTTCGTCTTTTGTCAAAAGCACTCGTTGAAAGGAATAAAAGAAAATATAAAATTTTTACGAAGGTTGTTAAAAGTTTGCCAGTATGATTTTTTTTTAATAAAATCACTTGCATTAATTTTTTGTCCAAAAGTATGTTTAGACTTATTTTTTATACAGACCATAATTTTCATCCTTTAAAACACATTTATCATGTTTTACTATATTATTAGTGTTATTTTATAGTTATTGAAAATATCCATTAAAATTGATAGATTCTAATCATATGACCTAAAGTATGAATACATGAAAGTAACTTAGTATATTTTCCTATGCCTGCTACGGTGGACGCATTGTCTAAGGCAGGAATTTTCAACCCGTGGCCTGCAAGTTACTTGAGGCCCCCTCGAGTACGTTCTGTGCGGCCCCCCAGCTCAAATTGAAATACGCATAGAAATAAACAACAAATTAGGTTCTTGCAGCTGACTAAATGCTCGCTAACTTTAATGTAATTCTCCATAATCGTAAATAGGACTATTATGTTACTTGTATGTACAAAATCTGACTATAAATCTGACCCTAACTCCACTCTTGCAACAGAATGCACTTCTGTTGACGAGAGATAGAGGTTAGAATCCCGTCAGGTGTATTGAGGATTCTCCCACCCCACTCCCCAAATGGTTCTCCAATATCCCTTCACTCAATTAATATTAAACTTTGTCTTTATTCAAATTACCTCATGTAATAGCTTGCAAGAGCTTTGAAATAAAACTTTTTCTATTTGTTAAGCTATGAATATTTGTAAGAAAATTGGGGTTTGCTTTCATTTCAATAATAGCACATAAATATTGGATACCAAATTTAACTAAATTTTTTCAAACAGGTTGTTTAAAAAAATATGTATATATATATATATATAAATATACACACATATAAAGGAAAGTTTATAAAGCTGTCTATCATCATTTATTCATAATGTTTTATAGAAATTGTTTTAATATTATTTTAATTTAACAATTTTTAAACTTCAGTGTGAAAATATAAGCTACATCTGTAGCCTATATTATAATATAATATATATATTTAGCACCACGTCTTACTACCCGTTCAAGCTATACACGTAAGTACTAATTACGCTAATGGGTTAGGAAATGAGAAGGTTGAATTTAGAGGAGGTGAACCTGCATTTGCGTGGAGGGAGTGTTAAGAACTATTTAGAATAAAACACCCCAGTTCACCCAACCGAGATTAAATCCTCAATCACACCATCCTCGGCAGTATAGCTCAACACGATACTAGCACGTTAGCTAACTACGCCACAGAGGCGGATATAAATATTAAATATAGAAAACTAATTTTAACCAGGATGGTTTAGCTATTTAAATTAATATTATAATTGTACATGTATATTACTAACTTAAAAAAGTTACATTCTTAGAAATGTATGTTCAAGTTTTTGTTTTATTGGTGAATTTATTAACTCTGTTCCTTACCAGCAATCAGAGTTGAGCACATATTTATTTACACTAATATAATCTGGATGAATAAAGGAGAATTTAGAGGAATTTTAGAAAAATAAATTGTTAACCTAGGAAATACTCCTTTAATAAACTAAACTAGGGTTGACCCCTATTTTTCCAAAACCAGCAAACTAGTAGATAGGACAAGACGAGACCAGACTGACCCTTTTGGCACGTTTCTACCAACTCGGTATTTATTGTATCTTTATGATTGTGTGTTTCGTTGCAATTTTTTTTTACTAATTTAATTTATAAAGAATATAATTTTATAGCTTGTTTTATTCTAAATAAATTAAACTAATATAACTAATTTTTTTTCAGAAATAAAATAAACCATTTTCAATTACATTTAACATTAATGTTAGTATTGTTTCGCTTAGATGGATTAAAATTATTTTGGACATATTAATTAGGAACTATCTCAAACAAATTACAATAAAAATTATTTGTATTTTAATTTGTTCTCGGTACAGAAACTTGTATCTTATATAGAGTTATATCTAGCTTATTATACTATCAATTAAATTTATGGTATCACTAATTAATTTTAGTGAATGTTTAAACAAAATTGTAAATAACGGTTTGATCTTATTAATGGGAATGGAAAAGGTTTGATTAAATTCGTATGCATTAATGGGAAAAGAAGACCACAGCGACAAATCGCATATGAAGAACACTCTCAGAATATCCCCACCAAGATTCAAACCCCTTGCTCCCTTTGCTCACTGGCTACAAAGCGTAATACGAGTCTTACGCTTTAAACTTATTGGTCACCAGTCACCCCTAAGGATGGACGTAGTACTATAACATCGCTCAATATAAATAGAATCTATCCTACATTTTGTTTCCACCCTCATCTACACTTTCTCGCCCGAAAATGTCAAATACCGAAATCACATTTAGTTTCAATTCGCTCATTCATGTTTATTTATATTGTTATCACTGAACCTCATTACCCATTCGGGCTACACGTATTTTAATTACGAAAATGTTTTAGGTTTAAGGAAGATGGAATTTAGAATACGTGTATCCGAATTTGTGTGGATGGAGAGTGAGAAGGATGGAATAAATCATCCTTAGTATATCCATCCGGAATCCAAACCCCGGTCTCCCCGTCATTGGCAGTTCAGTCTATTGCGAGAGTGATGTATTAAACCATGCTCTTGCTTATTTCCGTAGCTCAATAGCTAAAGGGGTCTTAAAAAAGTCTAGGTACTCCAAGTTCGATTCTTGGAAATGTTAACTAGATATTAATATTTCTATACAGGTCCATCCTGCTATCCAATAAATAAAAATATGTTATAGGACTTGAAATATTGTACTATACGTACTATATCTGATTGAATTATTATGCGATTCGTGTACTGTTATAATCTGTAAATTTAAAAAGTACACGTTAAATATACCACACACACGCCCATTAATTAAAAATATGTTATTATAAACTTGCTTTAGGGATAAGGTTTGTATTAGTGTTCTTTTCTAGAGTAAAACTAAACCCTTTGTGGATAAAATCTGTTCACAAACACAAACGTCATATACAAATACGTAAAACATTAGCTTTAGGGCATTATTTGCATATTATTTGTGTTGTAATCCAGAAAACTAATAATAGACCTAATTAATTAATGTGCGTGAAAGTGTTACTATCCATTTTAACATTATATTTTAAAAACCAAATATTTATCTAATATACATCGTACCCAGACGAAAAATCACCTAAGTAAACTTTCTTGCTGTTACAAATTACAGGGTTTGTATTTCATG
This sequence comes from Timema cristinae, assembly GCA_039000515.1. NCBI lineage: Eukaryota > Metazoa > Arthropoda > Insecta > Phasmatodea > Timematidae > Timema > Timema cristinae. The sequence continues at coordinate 114,705,656 of JBCFYV010011172.1, forward strand.
CGTTTTGTGATTGTGTGCGAATCCACACTCCAAGATCATTTTTAAGAGACTTTTACGAAGTTACTTACGAGAAGATTTTGAAGATATTTTGTGGGTTGAATCTTAGATTGACGGCCCTAAGTATCCAAGAACTATCACACTTATGCTGATAGCACATTCCCTCTTCTCTGACGAATTTATACAATCACTATTCTACTTGTGCCTTGAAAACAATAAATTGTTTTTTTAAAATTACCTTTCCTTATTTCTTATTCTAGATAGACATATAATTACGCGGACTTTTTTAATCTGCATCTTGGCAGGAAGAATTCTACAGGACATTTTCGTGACTAATCCAAAGAGCCTAAGTTGTAGAGGATTGATAAAAAATACATTTACAAAAAAAACTACTTCAAGATAAAAATAATAATTTTTTGACTCTGTAAGACTAATTTTAAAACTATTTATGAATTAATTTTCCGTTTAAACATTATATCTTTAAAACTCACTGAATAAAATGTAATTTCATTGACACGAGAAATACTATCTTGAACTTGCTTGACGACACAGGAAGGTCTTATATCGGGATCCCTAAGAGGTTTTGGTAAATTCCGTCTAGTTTTAATTTTTTGATGTTGATTCCAGCCTACCCTTACAAGCTATTATGTCAATTCCATCCCATCATTATAAGTGTACTATCTAAATTGCGTTCCTCCCTAACTCTTCCAAAGATAAAGAATAACGGATTTATTAAATAATGGCAAGGGAAACATAATAATGAAAACAATACCATTTCATTACAAACATTCATTTGAAAATCACCCAATTTTAAGACTCTTAGTATCGAAGTCAAACCTTCAAAATTACGCCTCTTTAACTAAATGAAACATATTTATCTACAGTTACGCTCAGTCATTTTATCAGTCCAGAAAAATTTAACTGTTGGGTTCGATCTATTTGATGGGTTGATTAGTAGACGATTGTAAGTTTCACTCTGTGTGCCTTTCAAAATGTCCACAAAAGTGTAACTATTTGGGTGTTATGAATGCATGAGCCATTTTAGTTTTGAGTTAAGCTATTCCCAGCAATTTGTTGTGCAGTTCTAGGACGAAGAAAATCAAGCCCAATTGTATAAAGGGAACATTGCATAAGCATGTTGGTAAATTAATCTTAATAGATTTAAGTATATATTTTATTTACAAAATTCTTACAAATATTAGACATATAAAATTAGTTAAAATTAAAATAAAATGTTTAAAAAAATTAATTTAATACGGGACGAAGCTTACACCGCCTTTACAAATGACGAGACAGAATTTTTACACAGGAGCTTGGGGGTCATAAAATCTTCGGGACGGAATTTACGTCAACCAGTCCTAAGAGCGTCCTCACATTCACTTATCAACGTCAATTATATACAGATAGAAATTCTACACATTAGCTCAATCGGTAGCGTGTCTGTCTACTGAGCTTAGGGTTCCGGGTTCGATTCTCGGAATGACCAAAAAATGTATCATTGGTTAAATTTGGGCTTACTCTTAGAAAATGATGAATTAACGGCTGGGGACTGGATGTTGTGCCTGTATAAGTCTTAAGTTAGATTATAAGGCATATGAAGCTATGACAGCCCTAGAAAGCCGGGGATGAAAAATAAATGGCTTGAATAAGAAATTAACACAAACCATAGGCTGTAAACAGTAGTGGATGTAAAAAATATATACAGATGAAAAGCATAGAAAGGGTTTATCTAATTTGAGTATTAATGAATTATTTTACAATATTTAGTTAGTAGTTCCGGGCACCTTATCCTTGACCATTTCATAAACAGAATTTTTCAAATATGATTAAAACCACAGCCATCAAGATGATAAATCAATCCTGGTGGACACGACAAGTACAGAAGTATAATTCAGTTGTATGTCAACCACTATAGGAAAGTGGTTAGCATTCACACTTCCAGTCTGAAATGCCGATGTTTTGAAAATTTAGCTACTAGGGATTTTTTTTTAGTTCAAACGATATAATACATGAGTTAATTTAACGACTTAATTCATGTGGTAGGGTAAAGTGGATAACTTAAAGGAAATTAAAAGCATTTACGTGAAAAAAAAAAAAAAAAATATTTGAACTCTCACTACCCCTCCCCTTCACTCTTTTTAAAATTACAATGCACACGGCTAATGTTCGAACTTCAATCTCCACATCACAAAAAAAAAAAAAATCAGTATATATCAAGACTAACACCAAAGCTGCATCACCACCAGTTCAAAAAGGTTTTTTGTCTATAGTAAGGACAGTTACAATGCACATGGCTGATGTTCGAACTTTAATCTCCACAACACAAAAAAAAAAAAATCAGTAGATATCGAAACTAATATCCAATTCTGCGTCACCACCAGTGCAAAAAGGTTTGTTTTTTCGATAGTAAGTTTTTACCTATTATCTAGGAAATGTCTGGTGCACACCCTTAAAATTAACCCTATTCATTGTTAATTATGTAGATTGGCATTTGAGCTGCAAGCGACAGAAACAAATTAAACATACACAGAATTATGTTTGCACAGCCTGGGATTGAACCAGTCCCCTAAACTAGACTTGGCTATACCCGGAGAAGGGTTATAAATCTGTAATAATTCCAAGGGAAGATAGAGCTAGCTAGCTGTAACCGGGAGTGTGCGCGAACAACCGACGCTCCAAGCAACCAGTCGTACCGACCCAAGTCGTCCTACTGTAACACTGTTATTTATGAGGGGGAAGTGTAATGTATTATATGACAGTGTATGAAAAGCGCTGGTCGGATGTCCACATAAAACACTAATGTTACATATTTCACTGGCCTACGCCCTACCACACATTCGTATGTAGCCCTCTGCTGGGGGCAAACCTCATAAGTTTTCATCATTTCAGAACTGGGCACTTTTTCTCTCTTTCTCTCTCCGAGGGGAAAAATAAAATGTAGGTGAAATGAATGTTTTTTTTTATGAATATATACAGCAGCATGGTTCGTGTTTATAATATTGGTCTAGTAGAATACCAATTAAAAGACTAATTTGTATCAAGGTTGGATTTAGATTCGTGAATGACGCATAACTAATAACGAATAGCCTACACTGCACAATTCATAACAACACTGAAACGTATTGATATAAGTTTGACTCAAATCAATTATTTTTCATTTCACAAAGTTATCTCTTTGCTCTAGTATATAAATGATCTCAAAAATTACTTATTTTAAAGGTTCAATAAAAAAAAACCTTAAATAAATTGTATAGACTACTTTGAAAATAGAATTAACCTGGTGACTGTGCTATTGAATAAAATTTTATTATGTCTATGATTACGATTATATTATTGTATCAACTAAGAATTGGGAATATCTCCAACAGGAGAATTTTCTTATTTTTCATTAAGTACTGTACGTTGACTATTATTTGTCATATTTTTAGAGTTTTTAATGGAGAGCACATTGTTTGTCTCCATGGATCTGCCAGGTTATCAGAATGTATTAAAAACACCCCAAAAGGCATACAGTTCGGTGAATTGTAGATCGATGCAAACATTTTGCTACGGGATTGTTCTCTCAGGCCAACTATGATAAGGTAGTTGGTGTTACTCTAATCAAATTAATTTTCATATTTATAAGTCTGACTTTCATCAAGGTAGGAGAGGAGTTCAATAAATATAATCTTATGTTCACATTTTAAATGACGTATTAACTTTAAAAAATTTCTCGAGGTACTTAATCTTTTTAAATATTTAGGGTTTTTTCCTTATGAGGACACTTTGGAAATTAGTTTTCATTACCTCCACTTTAATATCAGCAGCCCGGTACACAATTGAGAAGGCCACTAGCTCTCTGTCTTTGACTGAACACTTGAGTTGAAAGGTAGACACCAACTGTGTCGAGGTTCTAGTCGAATGGTGTGGCTAGACAACTCCATTGTAAGAGGGCTCCTGGGATTTCACCAAGTTCCCTCCCTTTATCTAGTCTTACACCAGAAAACTCAGTTGTAACTGACCAAACTCAATGTACTTTATGTGGCTGAGGCTCATTAACTTTATGACAGCCCTATTAATGCATTGGAAACTAATCAATCACAAGATCATAGGGATCTTTTCCAAAGCTCCTCGATATTAAGCTCGGACCAGAGAGCTACTACGTTGGTAAAAAATAGAGTTTAAATATTTAAAAAATAGCTACCATTAATATAATAATCTCATTTAAGGATCAAATAAAGCCAGAAGAGCCATTTAAGAACTAAAGATCAAATAGTTTCCCATGTCAAAAGAGTGATTAAGTGGCTATTGGCGGTTTTCCGATGGATCAACCAACTTCTGTTGCAGATTCGATTAGGTCTTAAAGCCATGTTTGTTACAGTACAAACCAATGTGCCGTACATACAAATAAAATATGGTCAACCATTATGAGTGCATTATCAAAACGCACCGGAAGCACGTGCTAATAGTTCAATATAAACCTTTCTTTATACTACTATCTTTAAGATGTTGAAAATTGTTTGTGGATGATTAGCAAAAAATCGTTGATTTATTTTGATTGTCATAAGTAGGGTGTACAGACGTGTTGGAGCACTTTAACCTTTTTAATGTTGAGAAAGGGAGTCTGGAAATCAGGAAAAAAATAAGTTTGAGGAATCGAATCCCGAAAGGTGCCGGGTGCTAATCAAAGGGTTTCTGCCCACAAATATTGTTTATATGATATTCAAAGTGGATTTCATCTGGATTTTTAAAAATTATATGTCCTTACAATTCATTTGTTCATCCCCAGAATTTTCCTAAAAAGTCTATATCTCTATAATTTATTTAGTTACCGTCACCAGATTATTTTTTTAAATTAGATGCTTATTGAATTTATTCAAAGCTTTTTTAAAAATTGTAATTAGAGTTCAATGTGCCCTTCTTTAAACAAATAATTATTTCTTACATTATTTGCGTGTGTGATAGCCTCATTGAAAACAATATTTGAACCAATATTAGGGGGGGACAATGACCTATCTGCCCCCTCCACCACCTTCGCCCCTGTAGGTACGCTTATGGTCTGGCCAAAGGACATATTAATTGTAATGGAAAATGCCAAACTGGATAAGATTCCCTTTCCTTTACTCTATCACAATCGATGGAGTCTACGCTAGAGTAGCAAATAATTTCTTCGGCGAGTAATTTTAGAACCTCCCCATTGACAGTGAGGATTTTCAATAATCCTCTAGTAAATTTTTTACTATCATTGTTCTCCCGTCATTTTATTATGTTAGTTTTATTTCATTCAGAAAGATTTTTAATCTATATTCATGGATTGAGTGTAATGGCTGCCTTGGAAGCGATTTCACTTTTATAGTTCCCCACAGATACTAATTATAAAACGTGGCTCCCCCATAGCGTAGATCTTTTTTTAAAAAATATCCTAAATTTAATATTATATTGATTTTTGAGTGGTTTTGGTTACGTACTTGTTTTTAATAATGTTCATGTTTATTTGAAAGTAGTAATAACAATTGATAGTAATATTATGTCTTATTGTTTATTATTTTTATTCCCTTCTACTTATTGTATATAGGTTTTAGTTTTTCTACTATGACAAACGCATGTTTCGTGGATTTTTCATCATCTTGAAGTTTTATTTTATTAAGATGTATTGATTTTAATTTCATTACTATTGGAAAGTTTGTGAAATTTTATTGTTTATGCGGAATAATTTTTAACCAAGTTTGTGAAATTTTACGGTTTGTATGGAATAATTTTTAACTAAATTATTCCATCAAACGTTAAAGTTTCACCAACATTCAATAGTATGAATTAAAATCAATCATCTTTAATACAAATAAGATTTGAAGATAGTGAAATATCATCGAAGCATGTCGTCTCATAGAAGAAAAACTAAAACGTATATAACATATGGAGAAGGGATAAAAAATAATAGAGGATATATATAAACTTATAATTATTTTTTTTTAGTCATTTTCCCTCGTTAGTTTTTTTAAGCTTATTTATATTACACATTTTCTTGTTTGGGATTCATTTTGATCAGTTAAGTAGTTCATGACCCGCCCCACGAGCGTGCTTACAGTAAAACGTTTCTTCTGCCATGAGGTGGGTAAGAGAGAAGGTTTGGCGGACAGCTTTTTCTTAACGATGACAGCTAGACATATCTTATGGTTTATGAATTTAAATATTTTTGGTTTATTTTAAGAGTTGTTTCATGTTTTGGTGGGTATTTATGCATGGCAATTAATGAAATTTAATATTTTTGAGGGAACTTTACCACGAATTTTGAGTGACTTTGCCGAGATTCTTGTGAGATACGTGGCAAAAGGCTAGGTGGGAAATTCTTGAGAAAGGGAAAACAGAGGGGTTGAAAGTGACCAAGGTGAATGGAGGTTTCAAGGTGTGGGTCCAAGTAAAAATTAAAATAATCTTTGAACAGTGAAGTTATTATTGGAAATTAAATAGCCTACTATAAAGTCAGGGCAAACCTTGTTTAGTCTCAATTCGTGTTAAAATAATTCGATTTAATCCTAGCATAATCCTTTGGACTACGCCAACTGCAACGCGAGACGCCTCGACGCGGCTTTTGGTGAGATTGTTCCATATTCAAAATTAATTGTGCTTAAGGTTTTTAAGGACCATATTCTCTCTCTCTCTCTTTTTTGCCTTCTTCAAAAGGCCTTTTAAATTATTAAAAACTACTCAAGAAGCTTACTGCCAATCTAAAAAGGATAGAGGAAAGTTGTGTGACATTGGTGTTCACGTGATTTTTTTCCCCCGCCAAACCTAGAAACCTTATATTTATTCGAAGGTGAACTTTATATATATAAAAAATATACAGGACTCCTACATAATCGTCAGAATTGTTATTAGGTTGTACACTCAATCTAAATTTGATTTCCTAATAATATTGAACTTCTAACTCATTTTGCCACTTGTAAAATATTGGGCCATCGCAAGAATATGAATTCATTTTACTGTATTTTGTATTAGTCACTTAAATTCTGTAACCTTTATCTAACCATATTTCAGCAAAATTGGTATCAACAAAATATTTTTGTATAGTAAAATTCGTAATTTTAATTAGGTCAACCGATAGGTGGAACTCAACACATTGACTAGTTATGATAAAATACATATATTAGCTGATTATGGTTTAGTACATCTATTGTCCCCTATTGATCATTCATAAAGTACATGTTATTGCAATAACTTTCATTGCTGTGTACCAGGGGTCAATTTTAGCATAATTAACTAATGTTATTTGGAGGTTTGTGGTGTAATTTTTGTGCTCCCCGTCACACCCTGGTGGCTGAGCATTAAGGTATATATACGTAAGATGAGTCAACATGAAAAGTACTTCACGGGTATGGTTGTTTGATTTGTATGTTACCTTTTGACTATTGCAAAGACAAACCTATCTCATATTTTACCAAAAAAGTTTCTCCGTTTTTATCTGTAGATTTATTAGCGAATTTAGGTGCATAGGGGACCGGACCACTGGTAATCATTGATGGAATCCTCCCACTATCACCAAATGAGAAACAATTTTTCATAATACCTTTCAATAACCTATCAAATGCATTTCATGCATGACTTTGCGTCATTACTTCAACAAAATTATTATTTTGCTTCTCTGATTGAAATTCATCGCCGAGGTCATCCACATCCTGGACGTTGACGTCTTAAACTAAGGGGACAGGTGACTTTAATTGAGAATATGTCTAGGCCTCCTTTAAAAGGTTAGCAGTTATCTCCGTGGATGCAACGTGTCCTTTTCCCTCATAACACTAAGGAGGGTTTTGTAACCATTTGTCACACCAATCCCCCCGGGATGTTCAAAGAGAACTGTTTGATTCCTTTGGCTTGTTTGTGTTTGTTTTCTACCTTAAAGATAGTTTTTTTTTTCTACTAGCTTAGGAAATTCAGAGATGTCTATTTCATTCTAATTAAACTCAATTATTGCGTTACGTTCACCATTTGAATTTTTCAAGTTTCAGATTTTCTTCATAGAGATAACATATTATTATAGCATCCATGTCAAATGTCAGCTCTCGAGGACTAAATGTATACGTTTTGTCTGCCATTTTGTATCTGGCATTTTGAATTTTTTCAAGTTTAGGGTTTTGCCCATAAAGATGGCATCTTCCACAGCATCCGTATCGAATTTAAACTCTTTAAAGTATCGGGAAATAGGAGAAAGAGTATTGGAAGTACACAAAGACACTGCATGTTTTTGGTATAATATGGAGATAACATAATCCAAAGTCTAATATTATAATTTTTTTCAATCATATTTACAAAAGTAGTCATTGACGCGAAAAGAGAAAATTCGTTAGTAACGATAAGTATTTTACAAAACATTTTCAAATAAGCACAGAAGATATGTTTATTATGCCATGTATACAGGCCATCCAACCATACTATATTTTAAAATCCCCTGTCTTTTCCAGGTTTTCAAGAATTAATTTCCAACTTTTCCAGTCATTATATATCAAAACATTGCTTTATTAAGATAGCAATTTAATTAATAATATTTTAAGACACACATTTTAAATTATATCACCTCAAGTAAAAGTTAAGATTTCAGCTTTTAGCAATGGGCTGTTGGCATGTTTGGTCTAAGTAAGATTTCAGTGAGCCATTAAAAATTACCTTACACCAGCACAGTTTAAAATTGTCATGAGTCACATTCTTTTTTAAGTTTCTTCTTCCTAAAACGCAATTAAATTTTCTCGCAAGCTCACAGCCATGATTCAATTTTAACTAAGGACGCGTGTTAGAGTGGTGGAAATACCGTATAACAATTACATTTTGACCTTGACAATTAATATTATTATGCACAACAGGAACAACTGTGATAAAATAGATTCACGGTTTGTGTTAAATGGAATGAATATTTTAATTTGACTATTGTAAATAAAAGTTTCTTTTTTTTTTGTGAATATGCGAAAATTCCAGATATCTGATAACATTCCATGAAATTTTCATGACTTTTACCTGACCAAGCCAATTCCCTGACGTTAGAGGTTTGTCTATGTTCAAGTCCATGCATAATGCAAGTTAATAACTGATGGACTGTATAGTATCCACAATGTTCCGGTTTCTAACGCTATCATTGAAAGTATTGTGTTTTAACTTTATACGCGTTTGTGCAATGCAATATTTGTGATAAGTTATGCGTTATGCATGAATCTAAACCCAACCTATAACTCAAGAATCTGAATAGTAATTAATTGTTATATTTGCGTTATATTATTATTTACTTGACATTTACAAAAAAATATATTTATAATACAATTTTTCGATTACTTCTAGATATTTCAGAAGCATGGAAAAATAAATCTTATTTAGTAGTTGTTAAACACTAATGATGAAATTAAATATCTTATACCATTATATATAGTGAATTAACGATAAGAAGGTTAATGCGGGATCATTTCCTATCAAACTACCGTAATGTACTCGACCATGAAATAAGTCAATAAAAAGTCTCGCTGTTAAACGTATTAATAAAACAACTAGCTTAAATGATATTAAATATGTGAACGAGTCCGTAAGTTTTCGTATTACAGGTAATCATTAGTGGTTGTTATTTGATCAAGCTTTAGAGTTTATCATGACTCATTATTACAGTTGATAATGAAATGTGCTTAAGGCTTTTTATGTTATTTTAGGTAATGATGGATGTTTTAAATGTTACTGGTTCAGTTCTATTATTTTGTTATTATTTTAATTTCATTAACCATTAATGATTCTAGAGAATTTAATGTCATTATTATCATTTTATTAGAAAAGCCTTTCAAATTACTCATTTGGTGGCATTATAATACAATATATTAAATTTCCCTTGTGTGTGTCTGTAAGTATGTATGTATGTATGTATGTATGTATGTATGTATGTATGTACGTATTAATTTAAAACATTAAAATTATATAAATATGAACAAAGGGAGCTGACCTTCTAAGAAATGAAAAGTGTTATTTAATGAAGAGCCGTGAACCGAGGCACTTAATGACTGACTTATCACTAATGTTCCGACTCACTCATTTCATCATGAAACACGCGATATACAATGTACATACACAGTGGAACACGGGTCAACATAAAGGGGGTAGCTTCGAGTTACAAGCAACACACCCCTTCACTCGTGGGCGGTTATTCTCAAGACGCAGTCGTTAAGTCAACACCACGCGTGTGCGGAATGGGAAGATGTTACCAGGCATCTTAAGTGGGTCTATGCACTTTAGAATTATGTGGGATGGAAAGGGAGAGTAGGGAGAAATCTGAGTCGAGTGCAGGGTTGCTACCTAGGCTGCTGAAGTTACAGCTGGCAAAACTGCAGCCTTACTCTTAGTTTGAACTTTAAAAAAATTAATATTGATAATATAAAACTCTTTTCACACTAAATCATTTGATAGAATTCAAAACAGGTATTAGTATAATAGATATAAAGTGATAGTTGTTACAAATTAATAAGGTGGAATTAAAAGTGTTTAACTATAAATTTAATAATTTTACAAGAGTCTTAAAAAACTGTTTGTAAAATTATCCTGAATATTTAGATCATATTACATATTTTTGAGGAGACTTATTTTATCACTATTATCTTAAATATAATTTACTGTCTATAAAATTATCCCTTTTTCAGCTAAAGATTAATTCAATTTTTAGCCGAATACTTTTTGCAAATTTCCTCCTCCCCCATCCCTACATTTTTGTTCTAAATAAAAACTAATATAGAATAACAATTTAATAATATGAGTGATATGAATTATTTAACCATCTTGACTCAAAGTATATTCCTCTTGATTGGAACAAAATATATTCAGCTCCAGAAGCTGTACCATTCTTGTGCCTAAAAAGAGGGATTTAAATTATTTTTTTTCAAAAACTATGTTGCTTATAGCTAAATTATAATTCCACCAATCATTCTGAATTATTTTTTAGCATAGCTACCAATACAAATACAGAAATTGACATAAAATTAAACTGAACCCTTTTTTTTATAAGATTTTCCATTTTTTTAAATTCTCTTATATTAATTTAGGCAACTTGATAGTTTGTACTTAATAACATTTAAATTGTTATTAGATCAAATATAATATGAAACTGGTGTTTCTTAAAAGTATAATTAAACTTGATAAAACCAGTCATAGCAAAGGTAGTATTCACCATTTCCCCTTCCAAGAAATAATAGTGATGGAAGCAATTATATAAAGACTTTTGAAGGAAATATTATAATTAATATAAAACATTATTGAAATCCAATATATTCAAGTGTCTCTGCCTATATCTTAAGTCTTAATAGAAAAATATTACCAGTGCGACGACCAAGAGTGTGTGTGAGTATGTTCGAGTGTGTGTGTGTGTGTGTGTGTGTGTGTAATGTTTAAATGTATGAAACATCGTAATTGTAGGCGTCATACTATAAAAAAAATCGCTTTTTAAAACTGCCCTAAAATATTTTGAAATATAAGTTAAAGTGAAAAAATACGGACTTCATAAGATTTTAACGAAATACTATTTTAATATGATACTAAATAAGGTAATGTTTTAACATAAATTGTAATTTTATTCATGAGGTGCATAGGTATATTTATAGATAAATCTATTTCATCATATTTCATCCAAATGTTATATAAAAATAGTGTTCCTTTATAAAATGAATATTTTTAATAATTTTATTTTCTGCGATTCATATTAAACTTGCCAAAGGTTTCCACAATTTTAAGAAAAAATTAATGATCATGATTTGTTGCCAAAAGGTAACATAAGAGTTGAGTTACACATTGTCAAACTTATACATAACAAATGTTAAAATGGGTCCAAGATAAACAATAATTTAAATAAATAATTACTGACCATCGACTACTCTAGATTTTCTTATGTTTATGTTTAGTTATCTAAATCGGTTAGTTTGGAAAAACCAGAAAATTTTGTCCGGCTTTTACGCAACTTTTTTTCAGGTTCAAACTTGTATTCTCAACGTATGCTACTTCATTTATGCTATTTAAAAGTTTATTAACTTTAAAAAAAAAAATTAAAATCAAGATTACTTATTAGTTGTTTCAAAATATTATTTTGTCACTAGCTCGAATTTTATTATTTAACAGACAATAATTTAAATAATAATTAAATATTTGTTGAAAATATAGTGTGATAGAATTGAAGTGAATAATACTTCAAGAATGGCTGATGATTAGTAAATAAATTCTTGACAATACTAAGGGTAGTAACAACCTAAATTATTAATTATATCCTTCATAATTCTTGAGTGCGTACATAAGCTACAACAGAGGTCTCTGAAAAACAAGGGACAAAATAAAATATATATAAACATAAAAACCTATTAAAGGTTGAGAAAAGTAGTTGTTTTTCTTCAAAACAAAGACAAACTTTAAATAAGATTTGACGTTTATGAAAAACGCTAAGCTAAAGGATTATATTTTCTTCTCTATTTAATGTGAACATGGCCGGTAAAAGTTTTCTCTAAAGAGGAAAGAAGTCTGTATGAAAATAAAAAGAAGGAAGCTTCAAAAGACGGAGCTTCAAAGAAGGGAATCTTTAGCCGATCTAAGACTCTAGTCAGCCCTTCTAGAATAGAGTTATCCTATCAAAGTCATGCTCCACTTTATTTTTTGTGTTTGAACTTTGATTAAAATTATTTTCTCAAAGTTTAATTGTGTGAAAAATTGGGTTGTCTTAATTGTTTGCAGAGGTGGTACTGCAGCGTTTAAATAAATAGCGGGCTGTTAGTACCAAGTCAATTAAATGAACGAGTATTTCGATATAAAACAATGAACGTCGATTTAAACAAGCCAAATTAAAGAGTAATACATTAAATCTTAAATTTATTTTAGTAGAGGCATATTTGATTTCATTTAAGTGTACTATTAAAAAAAATGCAATTAGTCAAATCTTACTATAATATTTTTATTTATGTGCCTTCACAAAAGAATGTTAAAATAATTTTGAAATTTATATTAGAAGATATTCTTATCTCATCACTATTAATAAACAATTATATAATATGATAAAAGTATTTAATTTTTTTTTTAAATATTGAAACCAAATACTAGGATTTTAAATACGTTAACTTTAAATGTTCAAAATCTAAAAAAATTCTAATGAATGAGTGATAAATTCGAGAATGTTGTAGCTTTTAATTCAGCTATAGTACACGTATCAATACATATTAGGAAAATTCACATGTAATTTAAAGTATTATGTATTAAAAGTAGAAATGAAACGATAATATTTAAACAAGAGAAATAATAAATAATATTCTTGTGAAAATTTCTATAAATGTTCTTAGTCACTACATAATAATATTTAAAAAAACTATGTAGTTTGCCCACAATAAGACCATACCAACTTGGTGGCAACGGTCCGTTGACGAAGATAGTGCCAACTTCTATGGATAGAAAGTGTCATGTTGACAGCACAATGCACCATCCGGCCATTATTCTCAGCTATCTATATCTGAGCTGCTGCTTTTTATTCAAGTGGTTCCTTATTTGTCCTCACGAGGCTGGGTTAACCCCGTTCCAGACCCTCTGCTTCGCATAAAACCCTGGACGCGTCGGGGATCAAACCTGGGATCTATGAATCTGTCGCTAGGGACTCTGACCACTAGACCATAAAGATGGTAAAACATTAATAAAAAAATTGTGTACTGGCTATTTCTACTAATCCAGGGTATAAGAACATTTGCACTTAAAGATAGAGATGAGGAAGGTAGAAGTAAGCTTATGTATCAGTATTTGTCTAGAAGGGGAGTGGAAAATAAGTTAGGAAAAAACGACCTTAAGTACCCTCGGCTGGGATTTAATCCCAAACTTCCCGTGACCGGCACACCATAACAATCATATAAGGTTGACTAGTTTTTGTGTTCACAAAATACTCATTATGTTTGGTCGAAAGGTTGTATTGAAATAATATATATATTTAAAATAAAACTGTATGAACAATAAAGTTATTACTACACACTTACTAAAATAAAACCCTAAGAAATCAACCATTCATTCCTTTTTAAACGAAGGAAAAAAGCGAACATTTTACTTTACTTCCTTAAATTAAGAGGAATAAAATGTAATTACTTTCGAACCAGTGTACATATTTATAATCTCTTGATGCACAATTTATTTAATTACCAACAAACCATGTAATAGAACTCTCAACGTAAACCTTCCTACACTTTAATTTTCTCTTTCAAAATCTATGGGGGTAAAAATAAAAAGGGTACGTTTAAAATAGACCTTTTAAACATAATTATAATTAATGAACATAAACATCCAAAACAATGAGGCAATTTTATCTCTCTTCTCCTTGAATATCCTCCCTACACCCTATCCCCCATTTTATAAGAGAAAGTACTAGCACGTTCTACATCAACTTAACGATATTTCTCAACCTTCTCTTGTTTCCTTAATTTTCCAATTCCTCCCGGCAGATTGCGCGTTCCTTCCAATTGCCCGCGCACCCATTTTTCACTCGTCGCCCACATTTCCTTGGTGTTTATGTAGCAAATTGCATTCTATGTTAGTTTTAGGCCACCCTTTATTAAGTAGCTCCTGTAGATGAATGAAGTGTTTCGAGTTTCTTAGTGGCCCCGGCTAAAAAAAAAACCCAGCAGCCACCCCCCTTGTTCCCACAACCTTTTTCTTCAAACCCCTCTATATAAATGGCTACAGATGGCTTGGATGCTTAACGGTGTTCATGACAACAATTTAATTACTGAGAAAACGTATTTATTTGTAAGAATAGAAAATATTATTAATGGGTTTATTTAAGTTTTAATCTTATCTAATGATTTATAAATAGGTTTCAAAATTAATTAAATTTCAATCTTAGCATTTTGTTTGAAAAAATAATATAAATATTGATATTTCCTTTTTTTTAGGATAAGGCTTTAAAATTCGTTATTATGGCTTTGTTTTGGTTATTGTGGCTTTCTATAACGATTCATACATTAAATAAATGCATACTCATCTTAAATTTTTTTTAAATACACTTATTGCAGCAGCTTTGAATTTAGTCCCAACATTTTGTGGTCATTTTCAGACTTACAGCAAAGTATTGCAGAGACTAAAATTCACGATTCACATTTAATAATGACCTCATCCAGCCCTAAGCGTGAAAAATGTACCGCAACCAACCCGCCTCGGTGGCGTAGTTGGCTAACGCGCTTGTCGTGTAGAGTTCGACTGCTGAGGACGGGGAGATCAAGGTTCGAATTTCGGTCGGGTGAACTGGGGTGGTTTTTACTGAATGGTTTTCCACTCTCCCTCCACGCAAATGTGGGTTCACTTCCTCTCATTCAACCTTCCCAATTCCTAATCCATTAGCGTAATTAGTACTTAAAGCGTATAACCCGAACGGGTAGTAAGACGCGGTGCTAAATATTATTAAATATTATTGTACCGCAACCAAAATTAACCCTAAAACAAGATTTATTAGAATGTGATCCAAAAGCTGTGAAACAAACACCAGTGATGCAAAACGGGAATAAATAAATATATAGCTTAAAATACAGTATTGATAAAATTTCATGTGTCATGTGTCGTTTTATGTAGCCCTAAAAAAAAAAAAAAATGTGTTTGGATATTGTATCGGTTTCTGCAAGTTTGTCTGTACAGTCCAGTTTATATAGGGAGTGACTTATCTGGCAGTTATAAAAGTTACTAGATTTACTTCCACGGAGCCATACACCGGGTCATTTGTTCTACAACTCTCGCTTTTGAGAGATATTATCAATAGCTGTGAAATAACGCCAACATTATAGTAAGCTAATATTACTGTTGACTGCAAAAAAAAAAATAGTAAGTTTGTAATTTCTTAAAGGACCTTTAAATGCAAGTTGGACTGTACTTGAGGCTACATCCCTAAAGGTTTTATAATTAGGGATAATTTACTGATAATCAATTTTTGAACATTTTTAATAATCTGACAGTCACTTTAACGATTTTGTTCAAAATTGTTATCTGGGGAGTGTGTTGAATGATAAATAAAAATGTTTACTTGATGTTAGGAGAACAATAATGTAAGGGTAGTTTACTGATAGCTACTCTTTGAAAATCTCGTTACAGTCTATAATAGTTAGTAACATGATTGTGTCATAAAATGTATCTTATACGCTTTAATGAATATCCATGTTTTAATTCATTTTAGGAATTATTTATGTTCGTGGATGCACTCTACTCCTAAATGATAATCCTTTTTCTTAAACACTAAAGGGAAAAAAAATCTTGATATGAGGGAAAAAGTATCATCCAGAGACACACATACAGAAAGAAATAAAAAAAAAGTTTTCTACAAGTTCCAAGCAATCATTTCAAACGATTCTTTCCATCAATGCGACCCGCCACGCGTAGATAAAAGGACAAAGCGCAAGCTGTAGAAGGGGGGGGGGGGGGGGGGGCCAGGGATGGGGAGCTAGACGGAGGATTGCACGAAATTTTCACTGAATATGAAACAGAAAGTTGCTGCTACAGAAATCTTTTGCCGCTTTACACCTTCCCCATTCTCCGATTGCTGATAATCCTGTCACAAGTCCTAGGTGACGTCAGCTACTTTCATGTTTTTTCCTCTTTCTCTCTTTACTATTTAGTCTCTTCTTCTTTAGCTTCTTTTATCCCAATACTAAACTCTTCTTCCTCAAATCTTCCCTCACGCCCTTTCAAACTGTCCAACTTTTCATTCTTCGCTTCAGTAATTTTAATATA
Source organism: Timema cristinae (assembly GCA_039000515.1). Classification (NCBI taxonomy): domain Eukaryota; kingdom Metazoa; phylum Arthropoda; class Insecta; order Phasmatodea; family Timematidae; genus Timema; species Timema cristinae. Next base: position 114,722,363 of record JBCFYV010011172.1, read on the forward strand.
AAAAATATATATCCTAGAACCAGAAACTTGATACGATATATTTTTGATCGTAGCCAAACGTTGCCAAAAGAGTTAAGTTCTAGGGCGTCTCAGACTTTCTTTACAAAAGAAAAATATTTTTATTTTTACATTCCTGAGCGAAGAAAAGAAGTCATTGGCACGAATCAAGTTTGTTTACTTTAACCGTCACTTTCTTTGAGATAAGTTCAGTTCATGTTTCTTCCTATATTAAGGGCAGTTAAGGCGTTCGTGAAAGAAGTTTAGAAGAGTGAATTGTATCTTTATTTGATCCCTCTACGGTTTCTAACATGTAATGATGTTCTGCACCATGACTTACCACCCTCCATGAGTATTCAAATCATTACATTAATGGGGTAGGGATAATAAAGGTAGATTTTCGAATAAATATGACCACATTTGCATAGAGGAATGGAGTGGGAAATCTTTGAAGACAAAAAGTTGCAGTCACCCAGTCGCGTAATAGTGTACAGCCTGAACGGTTAATAAGATGCGGTATATATTTAAAAAAAATTGTAATGGTTGTAAAATACCATGAAGTGAATAAATATATCACAAATTGATGTTGGGTACCTGTAAACGGAATCTGGTAGGTTACATTAATATGTAACAAGATGTCAACACAATCCAGCTTGATGATAGTTTAGTTAACACGCTAGGTAGCACATGCACATGCGCAGTTCAGGGTCAAAGTAGTGATGGTGATCGAGTAGTGTATTAATTAGTTGCAGCGTGAAGATGTGCGCTTTTTGTATGGAAAAGATCGTCCTACAAAGGATATTCATAGAGAAAAATGTCCTGTTTATGGCTAGAAGTATGTGTCAAGTAAAGAAGTTGAACTTTGCGGCAGGTGGAAGAGATGATTCGAGCTGGCAGGCGAGTTACTACAGAGTATAGACAGTGTACCAACTGAAATATACAGAGTATAGACAGTGTACCAACTGAAATAGGGTGTTATCATGGTTTATCCTAGTATACATCATAATTTATGATCGTTTGAATTTTCGGAAAGTGTGCGCATTGTCGGTGCCCAGAAAACTGACTCAGGAACAAAAAATGAGCCAAATGGGTTTGCCCTTGCAACATTTATCGGTATGCAGATAGATGAAGGAGAAGATATGCCTAGCAAGATTGTTACTGGGGATGAATCTTGGGTCCATTACTATCAAGCTCATTTCCAGAAGTGAGGTGAAAATATTCTGTCAAAACTTCGAGTTTCAATTTAAAATTATAAAAAGTTCAGGCCTACTGACTGACAAGAGCATTACTGTTCCATAATGACAATGCCAGACCTCATACAGCTTGATTAACCAAGGAGAGAATTGAATAACTATGTTGGGAACTTCTTGAACATCCACCTTACAACCCTGACTTAGCCCCTGGTGATTCTCACCTTTTGGTAGGCAAAAAAGCGTCTTGGTGATATACCATTCACTGACGACGAAGAGGTTGAAAATGTGTTGCAAATTAGGCTGAGACAACGGACCCAAGACTTCTATGTTGCGGGCTTTGAAACAATTCTCTAGAGGGGATAAGCGTTTCAATAAGGATGAATATTATTTCAAGAAATAAAGATAAATATAAATGTAATAATAAAAGTTATTCAAGTTCGTATCTCACTTTCTTTTATTTTGAGCCACTTGTGATTTATTTACTGACATCATTATATCTGGATTGATGTCTTCAATTGAGATAATATTTTTTTAAACGTTTAATCTTTAATGGAAACAGATTTGTATTTATTTATTTACTGACCATAATCTGCATCGATGGGCACGTGGATTAAACGCTGGTGCTGGTAACTGTAAGGTTATGGTTCGAGTGCCAAGTAGGCTTATTTGGGGTGTTTTTTGGCCCAATATTGTCCAACTCTCCCTCCACGCAAAACGCGAGTACATTAACGCCAAATTATATCTTATTCATCCCTACCCCATTAGGGTAGAAAATTCTAATATCTCAGAAGGGTAGTAAAATTTTGTGGGGGGAAATAATTGATTGATAATAAATGTTGTTTTGAAATACTTAGATATAAATACTACAATCACATTTTAATTATTTGAAAAACAAAGCGATTTTACTAATTAAAACAAATTCTGAACCTTGTCATTTAATTATTCTCGTTTTCATTAGTAAAATATACAACCAATTTATAATGTCTATAATCATATTCATCGTAAATAACCCTATCACTTTCATTAAAACTGTTTAAAGCAAAACTGTGCGTACCGCATTCCTATAATTATTTATCAATATGTTTTACCAACGCACCTCTTTTAGGGTGAACATGAAAGTATGTTTTATAATTTACATATTAACATTTATAAATTATGAGACTAAATGAAACATAAGTATTGAATATAATATAGGGCTAATATGTTACCCCTGAACCCCTAGACTTTCCGTCGTTTGATTTCTGCCCCCCCCCCCTTTTTACTCCCCTCTGGCTGGTTGCGCATGCGTGGCCTTCCTGAGGTGCGATTGGCTTATTCTTCCACCCCTCTCTTATCCCTGGTTCTCATCCCTGGCGGTGAGTTTTCCGTACTTTCCTTTTTTTAGTACTACGAGTGTCGTACTGAGAAAAACACCTTTTTTTTATTGTGTAGAACCGACTGGCTGACCTACTATAGTTCTATTCGGCAGTGTCTCGGAGGATCTTCACCTCTACATCAGGACGCTATGGCGTCCAAAGGAGTGGTATCCTGGGCTCGCCTGAGCTAGCCCCCGCCACTGCTGGTTTGCTCACAACATATTAATCTGCTGGTGCACTCTACGCTCTATTGTTTTCCGATAGAAACATTTGGAGTAGAGGATCGTTGGCTACGTTTTCCGATGGCTAATGAACTTGTCTTACTGTAAGGTACCGTACTTGTTAGAAGGAGACATGGTGGTAGGTCTTGTTACTTCGCTGAACTCTTGGCGTGCAACGACTATAGTAATATGGATGTGATATCGTCCGACTAACCGAGTGAAGAGTAGCAGCGAACTAGGCCCCCTTAGGGCAGTTAGTTCGTTTTGCTAATATGTTTTTCTTGTGTACTCTGTGAGGTGGGAATGCCTACCTTAGCTACACCTGGCTGCTAGGGATGGGTGGTCTGCCCACCAATATTGTTAGCATGGGTTCACCATTGTTCAAGTTTTATGGTGGTTATGTTTTAGCCTTTATACCAGTTGGATGACTAGTAGACGGCTAGGCCCCATTCGGACAGTCAGTTTGTTTACACGTGTTTCTTGTATACTCTGTAAGGTGGGAATGCCTACCTTCTCAACACTAGCGTGCTAGGGTTGATGCTACGCCCAGCTGTATTGGTAGTGTGGGTTCACCATAAGTTAGATTTTGTGTTGGTTACATGTTAGCTTTTATACCTGTAGGGAACTTACTCATATCAATATGTGGGTGCCTCGACTAAATAAAAATAGTTGCGCCGAAGCGTTGTATTGTTGTTAAGATTTGTTAAATACAATTGTTACTGTGGGGTACGTCTGCCTTCGGTGTTAGGGAGTTACTGGAAGTAATTATGAGCCTAATTGGGTTGTCCGGGCCTGTTCTAGGATCCGCCTACTTTATTGCTATTTAGTATTGTTGTAGCCCCTGTTTTGGGAGTTTCGAGTATATACGACACCGCAGGGCGTCGCTGGGTTGTTACTTTATCTCTTCCATTAGACGAGCGCCTTAAGCCTCGCCCTGGAGGACAGTTACCCTTATATTATGTACTTTCTAATTGTAAACCTTGATATTTAACTCGGTGTTGGTATACCACTACCAATGCTGTAGGTCCCCTATGGGGCGTACTATTTATTAGATTGTGGGGACAGTTGACTCCCCTGTACTGTGGGCATGACCTTTAACGCCGTTTAGCTTGTTTACCTAAACGGGTATACTAGAGTATTTTATTGATTAGCGTCCGCCTTAGGGCATATTGAGTAAACTGTACTTGTGGCTTTAGCCAATATCTAATATATATTTGGTTTCTAGGGTACCCCCAGACACAGTACTTGGCTGCTAGCCAGCTGTATTATTCCTTTGTAATCTGTTGAAGAGAACGCCTACGATTCCTTGTGATAAGCAAATGATGGACAACCAAAATCCTATGAAATTCAAATGATTTGGTTATGTATTATCTAATGTGTTCACCCAATAAATTGTTGCTTTCATTGTTATTTGTGTTATGTAAACTTGCACCCCTCCCCTTTTAGACTCTATAAGGTAGGGTGCAATATATATATATATATAAAACCCTTTTGAAAGCGATGAAGGTAAAAGTTGAACGAACACTCATAGTTCGCCAGTCAGACGATGACAGACGAACATAAAGTTATTTCAAACATTCATGAAAGCTTCCATGAGAAAGCACTGATCATTCTAATAGACCAACCCAGATTATTAGGAATGATATGCCAAAGCAGCTGTTTTCTTGTATCTCGCTTTTGTAGGTTAATGCGCGTATTTAGTCGGTTGGTATTTAAATTATTTAAGGTTTTTTTTTCATAATGTTTGACCCCTCCCTCCCTACCCCACGTTTTCCATCACAGCCCTCACCAATCTATCATACGTAGTTTTTTACGCTTTGGTAAATTGAATTATTTTAATCATTTAATTATTTTTAGACAAAAATATTGGTAATAAAGTGAATGATATAACATTTTATAGTAATTTAATTGAGTAAAAATAGGTGTAACACATCATAAGTAAATGATGTTATTGAAAATAAAATAACAAGTAAAACTTTATAATGATTTTTTTTTTACCGATAAAAGAAAAGGTAAGAAAATACTGAACTATCTACTCCCCAAAAGCCTTTACGTCATTTAAGAACGGCCTCATGTATATGGTTTATTACCGTAAAGCTACTACGGTTAATAAATAAAAGCTAGACTGGACACTATTGGAATTAAAACAAGTAAACTCACCGTTGCCCCATTCAGCAGCTTCAACTCACTAATGTACTCCCCGCACAAAATATAACATGCCGCAATGAATTTAACTGACCAACTAAGCGAGGAAAATCATGCAAGACTGAACTGTGCATGGTCGTGGGGCATGTTGGGAAAATTGTGGTGCGCACGCGCAAGAAGGTGGTGATGTGTTAAAACATTTGGTCTAGAACAATCTACCAGCTGCTACGTTATTCTACCGTCGTCTATTTATCCCCTCCTTCTCTGCATTGATGTGTGTTTGCCTGTGTTTTGTTTACCCCTCTTCCCCCTCTATGAGCTAGAATAATTTTGTATATAATGGTGTAGTCCAGATGGACGAACTACTCTTGTTAGGATCAGGTCCTCGGACACACATAGGTGTCCGGGATATTTTTAGAAGTTACGAAATTCCCTTTTTAGCTGTTGTATGTTGAAATTCTGTTTGGCAAATTAATATTTAAATTTAAAATCTTTACAACTATAAAAAATAAGCTTCGTAGAGATATCACGTATTACTTTAATCCTTTTAGATACGATATTTTCAAGAATGTTTATCTTCAGTTTAGTTTTGTGTAACGTAAAACCCCATCTGTGTTCCAGGGTATTCAATTTGTCAATTTTCACAAGACGTAAAATTTTGAAAATGTTGTATCTTATAGCCTTTCTAGGGTGAGAATATTAGTATTGTTTGTTAGAAAGAATGTTAGTAACTTGTTAGTAACTTATACCCTGTCTGGCTTGAAAACTTTATAATGAGTAATTTAGAGCCTGTCTGGCGGAGAGCATAGTATTCTGTTAGAAAGATGTTAGTAACTTATATTCGGTCTGGCTTGAAAGCTTTATAATTTAGTGACTTATGAGTAACTTAGAGCCTGTCTGGCGTGAGAGCTACAGTATTCTGGTTAGAAAGAATTTATAACTTATACCCTGTCTGGCTTGAAAGCTTTATAAGAAGTTAGTGATTTATTAGTAACTTATAGCCTGTTTGGCTTGAGAGGTTTGGTATTGCCATTAAGGAAGAAATATTAGTAACCTACCGATTTTGGTAATAAATTGCCGGCAACTATGGTTTTTGTTGTAATATTCACTTATATTTATATATGCAAATTTTTATTACTGTTCAATATTTAATCTCTCTTTATTCAATTTCAATAAATAAAATGTTATTTTCTGAAGTATTTCTTTATATCAAATACTCATGTTATATCCTTCTCTCTGGTAACCAAGGTACATATAATTATCCTCATTACAACATAGTTGAAGAGAGTTCAGGGAAACAGAAAATGAATAGACCTTAGTACGGTCTATTTACTTTGTGATTATCCTATCGGCTCCTCTGCAATTATTATATCCCTTTTTTTTATTCTTGATTTTGTTGTGCACCAGCCTTAGTTCGTTTGGAATTAAGGGCGGTGATACACTTCGTTCTTCAGTGCATATTTTATGAAAAAGCGCTCAAAAAAAAGAGAGTTTTTTCTAATAGTGGAGAATCATTTACACAGTTCACGGCCATTTCTTATGATTGGCTTGGATCTCATCACGTGACCACATCTTAGCGATGTTCTTGCTTTTCGGGGAGCGAGTGAATCCACATGAAGCCTTTGGTTATATTTGGCGCTAAAAATATGACATTTAGCTCCATTTTTCATAGTTTGTGGGCCTCTTATATAATGATAGGATGAAAAAAATATCAAAATGTATGTAAAAATGTTCCAAGCCCAAACAAATCTAATTAAATGAATGTCAACCTAACATAACGTAGGCCTACACATTGATCGTACTAGCACCAATGTTCATGCGGTATAAGGCGTGAAGCTCAAAAAATACTGAATTACCGATAAGTAGGGGTTGCAGGTCAAAACTCGCCCAAATACTCAAGAGAAGTGGTAGGTGATATTCAACCTTGGGTAGGCATATTCCCGGGTTACTCAAAGACATCTTAGGAGGTACGTAAACATTGTTTTAATTAATTTATTTGGCACTGCGTATTACTATACGTTTGGGTTATACGCTTAAGTACTAATTAAGGTAACGGTTTAGGAATTGGGAGGGTTGAATTTAAAGGAAGTGAACCCACATTTGCGTGGAGGAAGAGTGGAAAACAATTGAGAAAAAAAAACCCAGTTTACCCAACGAAGATTCAAACCTCGATCTCCCCATCCTTTGCAGTCTAGCACAACACGAAACTAGCGCGTTAGCTATCTACACCCTCAAAGCGGCTTGCGTAAAATTGAATGTATATGTATGTATGTATATATATATAATTATTTTGGATGTAATTTATTTTATATGTAGATCATAGGTTATATATAGCATTAACACTGATCTTGAGCGTTGTTTTACACGTGGGATTTTAACATCCCATCTTATAGCTAGTGTCACGCATTTCCTCCAAAGCTACCACCGCAATCCCAAACGATTAGTGTGTCTAGCTAATAACCACTGAGATTTTATTTTTATTAATTTGAAGAAAAAACATGCTGTTCGTTTATATTTACCATTTTTTGGGGTGTCCTTCATGTCTTTATACCTCGGGTTGGTTATCCGCATATTTACATTAATGGTATACGGTTTATAAAATAAAATGTATAGTATTTTGTAGTAAATATACTCACATGACTGTGTGTGGAGAAAGTGAGAAAACCTTTGGAGCAAACCCGCCTCCATATGACCGCCGAACAATCTGACCATACATGACTGACGCTTAGTCCATGAACCCACCGGTACGACTCATTAGAGGTTTTCAAATATTTGTTCTTTTTGATTACAATTTACTTTGTATTTGTATTATCAAAAACTCACTATACCACTTTAAAATAGACCTACATTGAAACACTGTAAGGGTCTATTTATTAGAGAGCCGTATTTAATTAAACGCTGTCGCTTAAAATACACACACAATTATGCAACAAATTGTACTAGTTCTTTTTTTTAGCACCACGGCTTGCTACCCGTTCGGTTTGTACTACAACAGTACTAGTTATTTATCGCCAACATCAGTGGACCCGTGAGAAAATGCAACAGCCTCATCTAGTCTGGTGCATGAAATACCTGGCCGTGTAAACTTTTTTTTAGCACCGCGTTTTACCACCCATTCGGATTATACACTTATGTACTAATTACGTTGGTGGTTTTAGGGATTATTAAGGTTTTATGTTAGAGGGAGTGTACCCACATTTGCGTGGAAGGAGGGTGAAAAAACATTTTGGAAAAATCATTCTTAGTACACCCGACTGAGTTTCAAACATAGAGCTCCCCATCATCGGCAGTTCAGTCTACTGCGAAAATAGTGCCTTAGATCATGTGGCCCCCGAATTGGATTCTAAGCGAACTAATAGTGAGTTTTCGGTTTTATCTTCACACAAATGACGGTACATTTAACGTTGATTTGATTTTATTAATCCCTACTCTATAATTATTAATATGTGGAAAACGCGAACGGGTTCAGTTCAATTTATCATAGAATTGCCCTTTTTTGAGAGCTATAAAGAATTACTGGATATATTTTCACGTAACACTAATTATATAGCTAAATATTTTCCCTGTCAAACGCAAAAATATGTGTTTGTATTTCCTAAAGGCCCTTCCTATAAAAATTGGACTGTATTAAGCCGCAGTGCTCTGATAAAATAGATAGCTATCTCTAATTTTCATGTAACAATCATCATATTATATTATCAAGTGATTGAATCTCATCTTCCACAATGTGGGCGGCTTGTTTGATTTAGGGCCAAGTGTAGGTTCCGTCATGTTATTATTGCAATGATGGCAAAATTCAATGGGCAAGGTTTATTAAATTTTTTATTCAAATAAATCCGGATATTAATACGACCGACACACAAAAAACGATTTGACACAGCGTTTTTAACTATCAATCATCCTCTACAGATTCAAAACGGAAATAAAAAATCAATCAATTACAGACTGTTAATAGAAGTGTTCATTACTGCATGGCTTTTTTTTATAGTCTTCGTGAAACTGTTTAAATAACTTGGAATATTATTATATAAAGTAAACCAGAAGAACAACCTACGCAGACGATCCACATAATTCCTCGAAAACAAAAATATTAATTGGAATTTAATTTTTCGGTGAGACTCTTATTTTTTTAATAACCATGTCTTATTTTTACTACCTGTTCAGGGCATACGTACAGTAGCCCATTGACTTCTTTGGTGCTTACTGACAACTCACAGCTGACGGCTTTGAAAAGTTACCATACCAAATTATGTATCCCTAAGCCAAACCATATGATTTGAAAAAAATGTGTTTAGCAGCTGTCACTTCTTAAAGTCAAAATTTAGGTATATACCTAAATGTTGACTCATCTGTCAGCTGTGAGCTGTCAGTCAGCACTAAAGAAGCCATGGGGCTACTGTATATAGTGAGAATTAATCTAATGGAGTAAGGATGAGAAAGGAAACCTTCTATAGGTGATCTCCTCTCATTTGCTTGGAACGGTATTGGGAAATCAGTTGGTAAAAAACATCCTCAGTACACCAGACCAGGATTCGAATCCCAACCTCCTCGTCAGCAGCAGGCTAGACTAACACTAGCGTTAACGCCTTAGATCACTAAAGTAGATGACCCTTAATTTATGTGTTAGAATGTAGGAATGAGAAGGGATGGAAAAATGACAGTGAATAAACACATACAAAAATCCACACTCAGCGCACCCAACCGAGATTCGAACCTTGACCTTCCAATTACCACTAATTCAGTATATTGTTAGCCTGACGCCTTTGATCACGCAACCACCAGTGTGTGTTTGAACCTGATAAATTTTGAGCTAATTGATGGAGTATGACCAAACTTAGTACTTATAATATTTGACTTTATCAGGACATTCTTATGCCTGTTTTGAAATTTTGGTAAAAAAAAACAACCCCAAACATTTTTGTTGGCCTACCTTCTCTCTAGAAGCAGAGAAAAACTATTAACCTTTAATATCCAAACAAGGGATTCCACTATAACATAATGTGTGGAATGCCAGGCCGCCACCGTGGTTCGGATTCCACGTTAAACTGTAGGTCTTTCATTTCATCTCACAATCACCTTACCATTACACATTAGCGTAAGTGCGTATAACCCGAACGGGTAGTAAGACGCGGTGCTAATAATAATATAATAATAATAATAATAATAATAATAATAATAATAATAATAATAATAATAATAATAATAATAATAACAACACTATAACATAGTGCACGAGCTTTAAACGTCCCACAAGTCAAGTAAGAACGATGACGTCAGCTGCAAACAATAGTTGAGAAACTGTCTCCGAGGTGTAGAGATAAGTACGCAAGTCACTCAATGCAAACTACGGTCCGAGGTGTAGAGATAAGTACGCAAGTCACTCAATGCAAACTACGGTCCGAGGTGTAGAGATTAGTACGCAAGTCACTTAATGCAAACTACGGTCCGAGGTAAATGAAGTCACTCGGAAGGGACGTTCCGAGGTGTAGAGATAAGTACAAAGGTAGTTTTAGAGAAACTATGCTCGGAGGGGTTAGCACTGAAAGCGGACAGGCCAAATTTGTGTCTGCCTTGGGGTTATATATACCAGAAGCGTACAAGGTAAGTGCATCAAAGGCGCAACATTGTTTATAGTCTCCGAGCCCAATATGACAACACCACTTGTTGTTTGTTCACGAACGACACATGTATATTTTAATTTGAGTTGTATTGTGTTTGAATCCCAGTTAACCTAACCCTGTAGTTTTATTATTTTATTGTAAATAATGTGAAGAGTAAGGAGATTGTTTACAATACAGTCATATTTGTCGTGTTGCCGCATTATGCAGTTGTCTTTCCTTGTGTGTTTTTGATACAAGATCTAGGCGCCTTTAATTCATAACTTCGTGCGCTTTTGATCTGAGGTTTCTCCCTTTTGTGCGCGCTCAGTGTTCTCCGGGTCGGAAGTAATGACTTCGCTTGGAAGGAACGTTTCTATGTGTAGAGATAAGTACAAAAGCTGGTTGAGGGTAATTACATCTTGGGCCGAACTAAGGCTTCCGGGTTACATTTCAGACATTGGCGAATTTATACTTACCATTGGTGGAATTAAAAACAGGCCGTTTTATTTATTCTAAAATTAAGCTAGTTTGTAAGTTGTGTAAGATATTCATGGGTTCAAAAATTGCACATTAATAATCTCTTATATTACACTATCTCCACTGATGGTCTCACGAATAGAGGTCTCATATGATCTTATCTAGTTCACTGGTAGGGAAAGCTAGTTTTATAACCCCAGTAGAGTGTAGGGAGGTGATTATTTACAGTATGTTTACCACTCTCTCAATGAAACTGCGGGTACACTGGTTTAACCCTTAATTTAATGTATGGATGTTATAGTAAATGGTTTATAAGAAATAACGTTAACCTTTAATTATTATTTGTATTTTCTATTATACTATTATATTTATATTTACTTTTAGGTTCATAATTTTTTCGATGATTCGGATTCAGATTGGAGATTAAGGATTCGGATTAGAGACTCGGATTCGTATAATAGAGGATTCAACCCAACTCTAATAAAAACATTTCGTCACCACGTTTCACTAATCGTTCAGGTTACGCGTATGTACTAACTACGTCAATGTTTTATGGACGAGGAAGTTTGAATTTAGATGAAGTGTATCCTATTTGCGTGGAGAGAAAGTGGAAAATAATTTAGGCAAAACCCTCCTGAGCACATTAAACTGGGATTCTAACCCTAACTCGTTATTGGCAGTCCCACCTTTTGCGAGAATGACGGTTTAGACCTACCGGTCACCGATGTAGGTATTCACATAATAATCATATATCCCAAGTATAGGAGCATATTTTGTGGAATGTTTAATCGGAAACAAGAATTTTAAAAAACAACAAAATAGTTGCTAGGCTACTGATCAGTGTCGATGTGCTTGACTCGAACCCGGAGTGTTGGGAGTTTAATCCCTACCCGCCTCACGTATAATGATTTTTTTTTCATCTTTCACCAAGTCGAATTCCAATACCATTCGTTTACTTCTGTTTGTAATTAGTTAAGCATAATATTATAGCGTATCTGTTTAGAAAGAGAGGACGAGAAATGTGATTAATATGAAATTCGCCAGAGGGAGGATGATAAATTCAAATGAGATTTAACTTCTGTTTCCAGAGTCAGAAAAACGTGACACCCGGCCATAAATAAAACCACTAACTAAATGGATGTGTTTCAAATACGTTTGTCGAATAAAATATAGCCAAACAACTACTATTTACTTTATTTTGCAAGATTATATTGGTTTGAAACCTTAGCTTGATCGGTAGCGTGCCTGCCTATTAAGCTAGAGGTCCCGGGTTGTATTCCCAACATAACCTAAAAATCTATCTTTGGTAAAATGTGGGTCTACCTCTTACCAGTCGAGGGCTGGCTGTTGTGTCTAGATTTAAGTTAGTTTATAAGTCGTGTGCTGATGTAATATGTAGGTTAAAAAAGTACACACTAAATACCTCAAATACATTTCAAGAAAAAGTATTGTATCCGTGGAAATTTTTGACCTCAAAATTATGATGAATGTTTACGTTTTATGTGTGTCTGAACCCAAAAAAGTGAATATTACAATTCTGTCCATCCACATGCCTGTCTGTCCCTGGCCACCAATCCAAAATTGTTTGATGGATTTTGTTCAAACTTGATAGATTTGTAAAAAATATGGAAGTTGTAATAAGGAAGCAGTTTAAACTATGATTGTAGAATTCAATATGAGATATTATTTGTGATAAAGATATTGAGTAATAAATTTTAAAAATTGTGAACACTTTTATTAAATATATCTGTAAAGATTTGTTAGAGTGTATAGTTGTTGAATTTACATATATGATTAGATATAAAATATAATTAAAACCACATTAAAAATGTGAGTCAGGTCACACTAATAATAACATGTAAAATTATACACAATAACATTAAATTAACATATAGACAGAATATCAATCACTAAAAGAACAATACTATGTTGTCATATATTACAGGAGTAATAAGAAAAATAGTTAAAATGCAAAGTTGACAAAATGTTGGATAAATGATATTGAATTATATTTCTTACCTGAATTCCCATGCTCCTTTTTTTCCAAGGCATCGTAGAGACGGCCTTATTTTGGATCGTTACATGTTTCGGCACTCTACGGCGCCATCACCAGACTACATCAAAGAAAAAATGCGATAGGTTATGGTTCAAGTAATGGGCGTTGGCTAACAAGAAAAACAAAGTGGAAAAAGATGGAATTAACTCTGAAAAATTAACCAATGTGAAGAATGAAATCTCATATTTACCATTAGATCCTGTCTGAGTGAGTTGCTCTAGTTGATACCATATTGAAATTGATTAAAAATATGAACGGTTGTGTAATTGAAAACTAAGGTGTTTAGTTTAGAAACATATGGAAAGTCAAAGATAATGAAACAACATTAAGGGGGTGAAAGAATACCTCATGTAAGAATATAAGTTGTAAATAGATAGATGAAAAATTAATTAAGTGTGGATAAAGAAAATTGAATATTGAGAATGAGGAAAAATGGAAGGTTCAAATCTTCTCGACACTGGCCCTAACAGGTCATTAACTACTGGATGGAAGGGCAGGAACATAGGTTATTTTAATCTAGTATGTTGGGGAAGTTTTCTTAAAGTGTTGATTAGGGTTTGATTTTCAAATTGTGTTTGTTAATTAAGAACGTTCTTGTTGTTGAGTATTGCGGTTTGGATGAAGATGTTTTCTGCAGTGTTCATAGCTGTACCTTTGGAAGAGCTGTAGAGTAGTTTCATACAATTTTCCATAGAGCAACTCACTCAGACAGGATCTAATGGTAAATATGAGATTTCATTCTTCACATTGGTTAATTTTTCAGAGTTAATTCCATCTTTTTCCACTTTGTTTTTCTTGTTAGCCAACGCCCATTACTTGAACCATAACCTATCGCATTTTTTCTTTGATGTAGTCTGGTGATGGCGCCGTAGAGTGCCGAAACATGTAACGATCCAAAATAAGGCCGTCTCTACGATGCCTTGGAAAAAAAGGAGCATGGGAATTCAGGTAAGAAATAGAATTCAATATCATTTATCCAACATTTTGTCAACTTTGCATTTTAACTATTTTTCTTATTACTCCTGTAATATATGACAACATAGTATTGTTCTTCTAGTCATGGATATTCTGTCTATATGTTAATTTAATGTTATTGTGTATAATTTTACATGTTATTATTATTGTGACCTGACTGACATTTTTAATGTGGTTTTAAGTATATTTTATATCTAATCATATATGTAAATTCAACAACTATACACTCTAACTAATCTTTACAGATATATTTAATAAAAGTGTTCACAATTCTTAAAATTTATTACCAATATCTTTATCACAAATAATATCTCATATTGAATTCTACAATCATAGTTGATAGATTTGACAGGGCTATTACATCAGAACATTTTAAAATTTGGTTCCTGACCCTCAAATTTAGGGTAGTTAACTAATGAATAATATATTTTTAATTGTAAAACTTTCAAAAAAGTTTTTTAAGATTTAGTTCAAAATGGATATCTAGGGAGTGGTCAAACCCCTAAATCATTGTATACTTGGTTTTATGGTAAATATTCGTTAAAGGGTGGTTTACTGATGATCGATTTTTGAAAAGTAATAACATTTTGAAAACGGCTCGAATTATTTAATTTAAAATATACAACTGGGAGTGTTTGACATGGCAAATGAAAACGTCTACATGTTTTTTGGGATAAAGTTTGTTTAAGGTTAGATTTAGTTTATTGATGATTTTTTAAATTTTGAATATTAAAAAAATGTTTTGGAGATATAATTCAAATCTTAAACAAATCCTTGTTTGGATGTCATTTTATAGACTCGATTACTATAACCAGTTGTGTAAATTAGTGTGAACTGGACATGAATGGTATCATGGATAATGTAGTGGACAAAGATTAGTCAGAATATTTGGAGCACAATCATGGGTAAGTATTATTTTTCATGCTCGCACCAGTAGACTAATGGTGCGTTCTCTTAAAACTAGCTTTACTCATCCGGGTATCTTGAGTTTGATAAATTAAGCTGTTGACGAACAGTAAAGACAGTAAAAAATAAATCGTAAATGGTGTTCACATGGTATAAGGAGTCAGGCTTGCAATAACGTGGATTGATGTAGACGAGAAGGAAGTTTAGAATCTCATTTTGGTGTTTGGTGCAATGTGGCTCGGCGTTAGGTTCGCATGTTCTGTATTACATTACATCTCCTCTCCAAGTTGATGCGACCTTTTTCATCCTTGATGCTAGACGTAATTGAATTTTTTTTAAACTAGGGCATGGAAGGAAAGAAAGCATGTGCTTTTTTAAGTGTTCACTCAAGTTTTGCACATACGCACGATATGTCATGTTATGTTGCCTAAAATAAATAGTTAAGTTGAACTTCATTTAAAATGATTAAGGCCCCTATATACTTACGAGTACACTTTATTATTGACCTTTGCGCTTTCTTTACAATAAATTATGTCTTTATGAAACTTGTCTTACCTGTCTAATTTATTTATTTATAAGTTGTGTTTGTGTTCTGCTATATTATTTTTCTGTCGTGAGCACTTAAGTTCATCACCTTATTTTAAATGCACTAACCATTTCATTGACAGACCAGTGAAAGAGTAAGTGTTATCTTTTCTCAACTAAAGCGTCTCCTTACGTTAAGTTATATCGCGCAGCTGTTCTCCTCTTCATCTATAGAGGGACACTATTTATCGGTTAGTACAGTGCAGGAAAATAACAAGAATAATAAAACAGTGTGTGATTCAATAAACCTAAAAGTGCTGTGGGTCAAATAATAAACGGAAATATAATGTGGTGGGAAATTTGTCAAGTGAAATATTCTCTCAGCAATCAATATAAACGTGTAGTCTTTGTATATATTTTCCAAATGAATGGTGTGTCTAGCAATCAATGGGGCTGTATCATATTGAAAAATATGTCAATTTAAAAGTGTTCACATCAATAATATTGTTTATGTAAGTTTTTTCGAGTGAAATATGTGCCCAAAACAGAATGTATATTTTAATTTGTTTGATAAGGAATAGAAGTCCCAACAATCAACTGAAATGTTGGCCATTGTCAAAAGAAAAGTGCTCCCAAAAATTAACGGATATAATATCTAGTTAAAATAAATGTTACGGTGTGCCACACATATTTTCTTTTTAATTTTAAAATAGAGGCATTTAGTAAAACTAGTTAAATTTATTAAATTAAATAATATACAATGTTGCAGAAACACTTCCCCAAAGAGCCTCAATATTATAATATTCATTGTTACAGAAACATTGAGAAAAGAGGAGCGTATCTGTCCACTAAAGAGCATATCAATCAATTTAATATTTCTAAGTATTCCATCAAATATGTATACGGTATGTTTACTTATAGCTCAGAAAGTATTGATTTTATACCAAAATTATTCCGGATTAAAATATTTTTAATTTTAACATTAATATGACTTAACAATGATAAGTTATTTCTTAACTCAGATAATTACGGACATGTAATCAAAATTAGAAATATCCGTTTATATAACGTGCCCTTTAAGTAATTTTTATGTGAAAACGAAAATTGCCATTTTGTTTGTAATGTTAAATAATACCTGGATCCAAAATTTAATAAAAATATTTAAAATCACAGTAAGAGGAATTTATTAAGAATAATTGAAAGTTCTAAGATACTATTTGGTCCCTCTAATATCTTATTATATTAATGACAGGGATGATCAAATCATTTTTAATAAACAGCATTGCTAATAGTCTCACTATAGTATTTACCAGTTCTTCTGTCCAGCTCAGAAAACCTAGGAAGCTGTAATTTTGCAGGCCAGTAACCCCAAACCCAAATGGAAGCAGGAGTAGAAAGATGGTGACCAAATATTCCCATGGGGGCCTCCAAACTGGGGGGCTTAAATAAACAAAGTCAAAAAAAAAAAGGACGTCAAGAATATCTAGGAATCTGAAATTTGTCATGTAGGTAGCCCCTCACCATAAAAGATGCAAAAATACTTTGTGACTGAAAATGTCCATTGGAGACCCAAACATGTTAGGGTTTCTAAGAAAACCAATGTCAAAAAATTCTCAAGGCCCGGAAGAGCTAGGAACCTGAACATTTTTCAGGCAATTGAACCTTAACCCATAGGGGTGAAAAGATACTTAATTTTAGAAAATTACAATAGGGGCCCCCAAAATGGGGGTATATCTAAAATAAGCCAAAGTAAAAAGAATCTTGAAGCTCAGAAGACCTAAGAAGCTGGAATTTTGCAGACGGTTAGCCCCTAGCCCAAAAAGGTGTAGGAATATTTGGTGAAGAAAAATTCCCAAGAGGCCACCCGAAATGTGTTGTATTTTTTCAGGAAAAATAAATTCAAAATACTCTAGAAGCACAGTAGACCTAGGAAGTTGAATTTTTTTTAGGTATATAGTCCGTAATCCAAAAGGATACAAAAATTGCCTATAGGGGTGTTTCTGAAAACCAAAATTGTAATACTCTTGAAGCTCAGTAGACCTAGGAAGCCGAAATTTGGTAGGCAAGTAGCCCCTAACCAAAAAGACTACATGAATACTTGGTATCCAAAAATTAAAATGGGGGCTCCCAAAAAACCAAAAAGCACACATAAAAATTTTTGCTTATGATGAAATCTTCAATTGAGGAGCAGTTTCACGCTTTCATTGGAGTAAATATTTTATTTACTATAGAGTTTTTAATTGAAATGCAGCTCCCAGATTTTGAAGGGCGCTAAAAAATTATTCCCATTCACAATAATTGTCCAAGAAACGCTAATGGAACATATTCCAAACCCAGAAATGAAGTTGATTTTTAAACAGGTGTTATGCTAGTATTATAATAATGGTCTTTTCAGTTTTTAAAATTTGTCTCCAGTATTTTTTAAATAAATTAAATGTGAAACTTAAGATCATCTGCTGAAACACATCCTTAAGGTTCATTTAAAACATATGACTTACCAAAACTAAGAACTTGCTTCACTTGTTAACCTTGTTGTCAAACTTTTTTGTTCCAATATCCATGCCGAGTGGGTAAAAAACATCTAAGAGAGACTGAAAAAAAAAGTTGTTTTTCTAACTATTTCATATCCGGATGTAAGCAGCCCTCAACCTCGACCTTTCAAACCACCTCTACTTTCCCAAATGGCTTTTAGCTTGCTTTCTTGTTATTTTTACCCTTTCTTACAGATTCTTTAGTTTCTTTCGCTTCCTTGTTTCTCTTCTTTTTTTTTTACGTATGTGTGTTATGGGCTTGCCAGTCTCTTCGATTGCTACAAAACTAGTGGAATGAGAAGGAAGGGTTGGGTGGAGAAAAACCAACCGAGAAATAAAAGAAACTTACCAAGAAATATATAAGGATAAAAAACAAGATACATCATAAAATAGAAAGGTAGAAATGGGAATGGATGTTGGACAATACAATAGAAGGTTTAAACACACGAACATCTCCAAAATCTTCAAGGCAGGATATAAAGAATGCGATGAAATGTTTCCATGCTGTGAGAAAGGTGGGTGAGGATGTAACAAGGCTAACTTTATGGCGAAACTGAGGACAAGGTGACCCAATGACATGCGGGAAAAGCTTCATTTTAGTGATTGAACATTCCTTACGTATTCTCTACATGTACAGTACAAGTTGTTCGTCCATTTTATTTGACTAATTTCATTGGATCACTTTTGGGACATAAAGAATATATTTATGATGCATTAAGAGGTGTAATCATTCAATTTCGAACTTTGTTAAAAACATATGTGGGCTTTAGTTATTATTGAATATTGTTTAACTTAAACTTACTTACTCTTTGGCATTAGGAATTTGAAAGTTCCCTGCCGCATATAAAAAAGTAAGCCGCCTATTACTATTTTGAGCTATTTATATCCAGTCAACCTCATTAAATCCCATCTCTATCTCTAGCTAGTTCTATCCAGTCCATCTCATTACTCTCTATCTCTTTCAGATCCAGCCTCATGTTATCCTCTTAGAAGCGTCTAGGTTTTCCCAATGGTCTCTTCCCACTGGGTTAGTCAGTCAGTATCTTGAATATGGTTCTAGATTCTCCCATTTGCTCTGCATGTTTTGCCCACTGTAATCTGCGATACTTTATTTTCCTGGCAATGTCTTTTTATAGTACAAAGTATTTAACTATCATTATCTAGCCTCCTCCACTTCCTAGTAGCCTCATCCTTTTTTGGACCAAATATCTTCCTAAGCACCTTGTTTTCGAATAACTTGAATTTGTTTTGGTCATGTAAGGTAAGGGACCACGTTTCACACCCATAGAGAACAAATGGTAAAACTATTGTTTTGTAGATTCTGAGTTTTACATTCCTTGAAAGCAGATGAGGTGTCAACTCAAACTATATGAGTAAAATAAAAAAAGTTATTATATAATCTACCATAATCTTTCTGAAGACAGTTCTCTCTCAACAAACGGTTTACAAACTAACCTAGCTTAGAACAATTTCTTTTAAACTGTACACATCAACTTCTTGCCAAAATAACTGCTACCACCTGAGTTAGAATAAGAACCTAGACACACATATGCTCAATTATTATTTTATATAAGGTTAAGGCTCAAGCTAAGGCAATTTAAGCTTGTAGTTGAACTCTTTGATTACTTGCGTATAGGAGCAGGTAACACTTGTTTAAAAAAACGCCTTGTGGCCGCGTGGTCTTCACCCTATTGTCGCAGTGGATTAGACTACTGATGATGGAGAGATCGAGGTTCGAATCTCGTTCGCGTGTATTTAGGGTGGTTTAAAAAAAATCCACTCTGCATCCACGTATACGCGGGTACACTTCCTCTAAATATATCCTTCTAACCTAGAGCCATTTGCGCAATTAGTATATGAGCGTATAACCTAAACGGTTAGTAAGACGTGGCGCTAAAAAAAACCGGTGTTAAAAATCCATATATTACCTAAATATGATATGTTTTAGATAGTTGAAATTGACTTATCTATTATTGCTCCCTTTTTACATTTTTTATACCAGTTTTGTGATCATTGCACAAAATATTCACAAACGACCCAACAAGGCGAGTTGGTATGAGCTGACGAGGCACTAAACCGGGAAAAGAGTGACACTCAAATCTGAGCACCAATAGTGGAGGTTAATTCTCACAAGTAATATTTAAATTGAATTTCCATTTCCTTGCCATCCAATATTTTCTCAGGAAAGACGTATACTGATTCCCTTTTGTCAGGAGTCAGTTGAAATAAATCTCTGTTCTTTGCGACACGTGCCCGCTGTAGTTTTTTTTTTCTTTCAATAATGTGGTCCACTGGAAATGATTAAATTGTGAGACGAAGAAGGGAAGAGGAATACAATGGAAAGAATAAGGATGGGAGGAATGAACGAGAAAGACAGAAGGAAAGAAATGGGAGGCCATGAATCACAGCACAAGAGATATAGTTCAGCAGCCACAATATATTATGAAGGTTTGGGTCGTGGTGAGGAGGTCTGGAAAATGTGGCAGAGTTTTTATTTAATGCGGGGATGTCCATCATTCACTTTTCATGGAATAGGAATGAGGATACGGGGTGAAGGAACTTCCGGGGTAAGGTAAGCATGTGGTTCTGATGACACAGGGTATGGCCCCATTTCATGCTCTGGCGACTTCTCTCAAATTGATAGCTTGTAAAGAAACTATATCACAAAGGTAAAAATAATATATACATGTATACATATTTTGAATCATACATGAGATAATAGAGGATGATACATCTACCACTAACCCACTTTGGTGGTCGAATGGTATAAGGCGTCACACTCGCAATAGACTTAACCGCCAATGACTCAGAAATTGGGGTTGGAATCTCGTTCAAGTGTACTGAGAGGGTTTTTTACTAAATGGTTTTCCACTTTTCCTCAATGCAAATGTGGATGCTTTTAATCTAAATTTAATCTCCATTTCTCTAAAACATTAGAATAATTAATAACTATATTCCGAATGGGTAGTAAGAGGCTGTGGTAAAAATATCTAGATAGAGAGAAAAGGACTATTTAATTAATGTATTTGGGATGAAGGATCTTAACTGTCTTTTGGAACTATCCGCAACTGACAAATGTTTGGAAACACGACGAGGAAGTTGAATTTTAATGAATTTGTCAAGACACAGTACGTAAATAATTATAATGAAGAAACCAATGTGGAGAACCGTTCCTAAGGTACCCAGCCTGTATCCAAAATGACCTTCCTGTTGAGAGCTGAACCACACAGTCTGAAATTGAGTTAACCCTACAAGGAAAATTCATTTTAGCACCATTCTTGTGACCAAGGGGTTAGAGAACTTGACAACAATTTAAAGTACTTTGATTCGATCCTAGCCATTGCCTAAAATAATATTTTATTTACGTATATATCACATTAGTAAAGTGTTTGAAATTTTGGCATTAGTCTTTAGGGATAAAGCTGGATTTATATCCATGCATTACTTATAGCTAAAATCTAGAAGTGCATGGCTTACAGTGCATATTTCAAATAGTATGTTTCACAATTAAAATTAGTGAGAAAAGTAGAGTGGGATAGTCTTATTTAGTGATGTTTCTAATTTAGTGATAATTTACTGAATAAATTATCACGAAATCTCGAATCTTTTTTTAACTGTCAAATGAAAGAAGGAGTTATTTGGAAATTATTTTTAATGCCGCATTTCTAGCTGGTAGCAATTTTTAAAACTAGATGTATTTGTGAATGATATTGCAAGAAAATAAATGGGAATTATTAAAGGTGTGTTGAGAAAAGATTTGTTTTAGCGATAGTTGTTCGTTTATTAACAATATATTAGTGTTTTATGGTAATTATATAATTTCTGAATATATTTATGTAAAACATATTTTAATTTGTTTCTTTATCTAGAAAATTACGGCTTTTAGAATTCTAGAAATAATTTTTGTTTTGTTGTGCATTTCTTAGGCATTTATCTTCACAGGATGTGTTACTTTAAATATCAACACCTTCAACAAATCCACAGTTAATGATAAATTCCCACGTTAAACCAACAATAAAATAAGGTATTCCGTTTTAATTCATAATGTATTATCATTAACAATTCATCCTAAAGTCATCAACAAGTCAACTATAACCATATTCAAGTTCAAAGACAAAATACGTTTATAATGATAAAATAAATGGATCTGTTCCACTTGTTAACAAATTATAAATATGACTTGGACCACAAAACTGGTAAAAATTGGATATGATGTTGATATTGTTTGTAGTTGCATCTCTATTGATGTGAATGTCTCAATAATAGCTATGATAATGTTTTTATGTGTTTAAATTGTGCAAATGACAGCTAATCTGACACAGAGTAGTAGAAAATAAATACATACAACCTACAAGGGCTTAACAAAGTAGTTGATTTGGTCACATATCACACAATAAAAAAACGTTAAATGTTTTTGACGACAGTTTAGTTTCATAAAAATACTCAACTAAAAAATGTTTATAATCTATAAACAGCTAATAAAAGTATTAATCTTGATTTACTTTTAAGGTTTTTTCTAAAGAAGTTACATGGAAAATTTCAGCTAAGACTAATGTAATCATGAAATAAGGCTACCTTGCCTCTTATTCAAATAGACTATTTTTAATTTTTATAAGTATGCCTAACCACTTTGCTTTAGTAGACAAGATCTCTAAATAAGCTTCATACAATGATTTACTGAAAAATACTTTGTTATTAAATTGTTTAATTTGAAATATAAAGGCATCCTAAGTGGTGACCTGTACTATTAAATAAGATTAGATTATTTATTGAGCTCTAATTTTATTTTTATCAGGGATATTAGGGTAGACCCTCTTCTCATTCGTGTTCAATATTTTCCTAGAAGGCATGTTGGCGTTTCGATCCCATCCAGCCACGGTGAGTAAGTTTTGAAGCATATTATTCATGAATGTATTAGCTTTAATTATCTTCTTTGGAATCCATTATTATAAGTTTAGTATTTTTATGCAGATTTGTATTATTAAAATCCTTTGTAGTATTTTCTATTGGGTGCACGTGGATCATATCCGAGTCCATCCAGTCGCTAACAGTAGGTTTTGAAGGATATTATTATTAAATATATCAAATCTAATCCTCTTCTTTGGATTCTGCTAATATAATTATTATAATTTCGTATTTTTACGTAGTCTAATTGTGTAGATGTCAACTTTACATGATTGACACGCTACAGTAGTCATCGTCGTCATCCTCTCCTCGCATTCTTATTGCCTGAATCGTCTCATGTTAAAGGGATGCCTATGTTCAGGTTTATATATCATTCATAAACTTAAATTAAAAATCAAATTAAATTAAATATATGAATTGTCCACTATTCACTATGTTTAATTATGAGCACTATCATTGAAAGCAGTGTATTTAAATGTATGACATTATGTTCTATTCATTATTCAATATTAGCTATGCGTTATGCACACACACACACACACACACACACACACACAATATATATATGTATATACATACGCATATTATTAATTAAGCTAATGTGTTAGAGAGGAGAAAGGTTGGTTTTTAAAAGTGTGCTTGTATTTTCATGGAGGTAGAGTGGAAAACCATTCAGGAAAAACCACTCTTAGCAACACGATCGGGATCCAAACTCCAATCTTCTCGTCATCAGCAGTCTAGTATATTGTTCGAATGAAGCCTTTAGACCATGCGGCCACCAAAGCGGGTTGCATGAATATAGAGGTAATCTTAGTAAATTATGTGTATCATTATATGACAATTTGTTAGTCGTATGCTGATATAGATTAGTTGTAAGAAAGTACACGTTAAATATAATCTAGCACTACAGAGTTCTAATTGGTAAGTGCTATGTGAGTGCATAGAACAGTTGTGTAAGAATTCTATTAGTTGAGCACGTGCAAAAAAAAAAAGGCATCAATATAGTCTTGTTTGAGTTTTAAGGTTCTGGGAGGTAAATGTTCAAACCTTGGTCAGTTACACTGAGGTGTTTTGTTTCAACTGTTTTCACGTCTCTCATCCCCCGCATGCGGATGCATTTTATCTTACATTCTACCCTCCCCGTACTTACCCAATTAGTGTGAATATGTGACTAGATGAGGATCATGGAATTTGTGTCAGAATGAGGGAAAATAATAATTTTAATAGATCTAATATGATTTTATAGGTTCCGTAAGAAAAAAATTAAAGGCGTTAATATATGCTTGATATATTTGTTTGTTTTATAAAGCTTCTTTTGGGGAAATAATATCCTGAGCTCAGCAAAAGATGCCTCTTCAGATAACACAAAATGTGAACCAAATAAAGGAAGAAGTAATTTGAGCACGTAAGGTATAAAGGGTAGTGAAATCAGAGGTTGGTCTCTAGACGCAGGCCTTTATCTATTGGTAAATATAGTCTACTTTCCATTCTAATGGCTCCTACAATGCCAATATTAAAACCCCACCAGTATTCATATCCGATATTTTATAAATTTGTAATGTAATATTTGGACTTCATTTACCCTCCTTAAGCTTTATCATACAATCTGCACACAATTAAAAAGGACCAATCTAGACCCGTATTCATTTGTAATGTAAATAAAGTGCCAATTTAAATAGGGACACAATTTTGAGTATGCCTCTTTCTGCTTCGTTTCATACCCATACACACGGTCACTTTATATTTTGGATCTCGGTAGTTTAACCGTTGTAGTTCCATCCCTTTCTACTCCAAATAAGTCCCAAAACGTGGGGCAGTGGTGCACACAATCCTAAACACAAATTGTTTTTTAAAAAAAAGTTCAAACAATGTGTTCAAAAATAATCTAAAATCATTCCAAAGAATTATTTTTTTACTTTTTAATATATAAAAATATTTTAAACATACTATGTGAGCTTCTTTAAATATCTAATGTTTCAATGAGACTGTTTATATTTGTTCTTAAGGTGGGAGTGTATAAAACGCAAGTTAAGGGGCTATGTTTTTCCAATTTTTTTTATCAAAACTTTTTTGGCCAAGTTGATTAAAATATTGCCCGAATAGAAGCATAAGAGTTTAATTTTCTTCGCATAGTGATATAAACAGTTTTTTTTATATCTGCCAAGAGCATAGTGGCATTCGAAAATAAACTTTTTAAATGAAAGGAAAAAGGTGTCAATAAATTATTCCAAGACACCCTTTTACAATATTCAAGAACTGTTGAGGTCAGTATGTGAAGAAAATTAAATTCTATATATAAACTGGGTCAGTATTTGAGTTATTTTGACCAAGAGAATGTTTCGATATAAAAACTGCAAAAATTCTGTCCTTAACTTGCATTCCCCACACTCCTACCTTCCCATATTTACTTAAAATTACAGAAATATATATATATATATATATATATATATATATATATATATATATATATATATATATATGCACACCTACGATTTTTTGAACTATTTATATGAATCCATGACTATCTTAGCCTTTTAGAATTATTGTCTGTGATTAAAATCCGAAAAAATATCCAAATATATTATGTTTGCGTTGTTTTATTTTCAAAAACTACTACAAATTGTTAATATATGTGAATACAGTTCCAAAAATGCCACACTAAATTATCTATTAAAGTAAACAAATGTGGTAGAGGTAATGCAAGGAAAAGACAACTATTTGTAGGTAATCTTAGCTATAGACAAATATAATGATAGTTTTATTTTTTATTTATCGGGCTGCGCATATCAAATAGAAATCTAAACGTGAAAATTAATCAAAGTTTATCAAAAGATACATCAAACATATAACGGTTGTTTAATGGTAGGTCAATCTCATGTTAAACTGAATACCAGAGATTGGGTTGGAACCCCGGTCAGGTGTAATGAGTGTGATTTTTTCTAAATAGTTTTACACTCTCATTCCACACAAATAAGGAAACATTTTATCTTAAATTATATATTCCCTACCCTATTAATGTAATGAATGTATTTGTATAACTCTAACGGGTGCTAAAATGTGACGGGATGTAACATAAATTACTCCTCATCATCAACTGTTTCCAGCCTGTGACCGGGTCAATTTAGTAAAATGCCTCCATCTTTCTCTATCCTCCCACCATTCTTCCTCCTTTAATGGCTTCCATTCGTCTCCTCTCCCTTGCACACTTTTTCTATCTGCTCCTCCCAGCTCTTTCTTAGCTTCCATTTGATCTTTCCCTACATACTTCATTACCATAATTTTATTTGGCATCCTATCCTTCTCCATCCTCGTTACAGCTCAGTCTTACTTCCTCTACTAATTCACGTACTCCAGTACCCCTCCTCTTTCCCGGATAACTTCTTTCCTAATCCTGTTTCTCCTCATGACAACTAACATACTCCTCACAAACTTCATTCCCAATGCACTTTCCTATTCTCTCTTACATTCCAATGTCCATGTTTTTGATGAATATATGACCATGATTACGAAGTACGCTCTGTACAACATTTTCTTACACTTCAAAGGCATTTCTCCTCTCTATAGCAGGACTCTTACACACTATAGAACAACTCCCCATTTTTACCATCTTCTCATTAGATCCTCTCTAATTCCACCTTTCGCCTGAATCACGCTTCCAAGATATTTTACGTTCTGTACTTTTCTCAACTCTACTCCGCCCACCATTGTGCTTTACTAGGTCTTATCCTCTTCCTTGTCATTACCATCACTTCACACTTTGCCATGCTAAATTTCATTTCACGCTTTTTCACATCCTCATTCCATTCCTGTAACAGTTCCATACATTACTAGACAATATTAATTAAGTTTGGCTTCTGGAACGGATCAACTCGAGCCTCGTGAGGACAATTAGCTTCTACTTGAATAAAGAAGTAGCGGCTCTGGTCTAGAAAACTTAGATTAACGACCAGAGGGCTGGTTGTGCTGACCACATGAAAACCTATTGCTGGAAATGTTGGCACTATCTTCGCCAACATGCGGTGGCTGCTTGGTCAGTATAGCTCGCTTGCGGGTAAATGCCATGTAGTTTTTTCTACTTTCTCTATATCAAGAGAAAGTATTGTGATGGCGAAAAAAATTAATCTTGAAATTATGACGAATTTTTACGTTTTATGTAATAGCCCAAAAAAGTGTATTTTATAATTATGTCTGTGCCTCTCTGTCTGGCCACAGATCCAAAACTGTTTTATGGATTTTGTTCAAATTTATATTTATATTTTGTAAAACCATACCATGTAGAATTTTTTAAATTTTAACCCTAGATCTCAAATTAAGAATAGTTTACTGATATTTTTTTTTTTTTTTTTTTTAAGAATTCAAAATATTTGAAAATATTTCTACTAGACCTTGTTTAAAATGTACAGTATATATGGAGATAGTATGGTATGAAAAATAACATCAGATGCGTCTTGTTTTTGAAATTAAAACTCATTTATGGGAAGTTTAACTGATAATTGATTTTTCAAAAACTTGAAATATTTTACAAATGATGCTAACAATTTGGTTTAACATGGGTACCTTGGGAATGTTTGACATGACAAAAAATATTTTATATTTGTTTTTTGGATTAAAACTCATTTATGGTTAGTTTACTGAAGACTGATTTTTCAAAAACCAGAAAAATTTTTAAAGTGATTATAACGATTTGGTTCGAAATGGTTATCTTGGGAGTGTTTGACATTACATATAACCCTATATACTCGGTGTTGGGTAGAAATTTGATAAAGGATTGTTTATTTATTAGTGATTTTTGAAAATTCAAATTATTTAAAAAATGCTTTAATGATTTTGCTTAAAATATATATCTGGAGAGTTTTTATATGAACATGACAATATACTTGTTTTGGGGGAGAAATTCTGTTATGAGTAATTAGGACTTCTAAAAAAATGGAATTTAGTAGTAAATTTCTTTAGCGATTTGACTCAAATGGATATCTGTTGAGTTGTTTGTATTGTAATTAGTTCTATACAGTTCTTTTTTCAAAAAATCATTCAATCGTAGTTAAAAATTAATTGATTTTTATAAAATATGAATTTTTTTAAATAGCCCTAACAATTTGGTTCAAAATGGATATCGGGGAAATTTTTTTACTGTCAACAATAATGTATCTTTATTTATCTAAAATAAATTAATTTAAGGGTAGTTTACGTACGAAAAATTGTAGAATTATTTTTAATTGACCTTGAAAATAAAATTCAAAATAGAAATAAGGGAATTAGTTTTTCATGATAAAAAATACTTTTTATTTTTACAAATAAATAATTTAAGAGTAGTTAACAAATGATTCATTTCAAAAATTTGAAATTTGTTAAATATACTCGAACAATTTGATTTTAAAATTGTATCTAAAGTGTTTTTATTGTGATCAACAAGATAGGTTTGTGTTTATGAGAAAAAAAAACATAAAAGTAAAAAGTAAATTTACATAATATATATTTCTATTCCTTTGTAAATGTGACTCTTTCAAAATGAGTATTTAAATATGTTTTTATACCATATGGCTCAAAAAAATATAATGGCGTAAGTACTTGGTAATATATTTAATTTTGGCTAAAATAATGTATATGGCAACTAATTAATAATCTATATGACAAGGTCAGATCTAACCATTTCGTTTGGATGCGATCTTTATATAATTATTTAGACTACGTCTATTTTAATTCATTTTTTCTAAAATATTATCTCCTATACAAAAATGACATTTGAACACACGAATACAACTAAGGACCATTTAATTTGCACGTCAGCACTCTAGAAGGTGTTATTTCAAATTGCAGTTAAATACGTTGACAATAAATCAAATCTTTCACTACAACTGACCATGTCAAATTGACAGCTAAGCTCATGGAAATTCACGCCGGCGTCAGTCTCGTCTTGTCTGCTGTGCCAGTGACGGGAAGGTTGGAGTTCATATCCCAGCCAAGTGCACTGAGTTAATTTTTATCCCTAAGTATTTTATAACTCTTCTTACAATCCAGTAATAGTTTACCTACTGCAAATTCCATCTTCCTCATTCTTACTCCGTTAGAGTAAATTTTTAGATAGCCTTAAGTTGTAGTGAGAAGAGACGCACATAGAATAATAAAAATATATAGCTACGCAACTATTTCAAGCAACTTTATAACTTTCAGATAAGATTATAACAAATATAATCAACCATTTACATTAAAAATCAATTCTTTTTTTCTCAAAACTGTCCTATGCCTCGTCGGGAAAGGTAAGTCATTAAAAACCATTTGTCTTGGCATTTAAAATGTGCAGGGTCTACATTCAAAATAAGGGACACTATAAGTTATTTAAAACACAGTATATAATTATGTACATATAGCGTCCGTATCCGTGATTTAATGGTTAGAGATGTGGGGAATGCAGGCCTCCACCGTGGTTCGGATTCCACGTTAAACTGTAGGTCCTCATTTCATCTCACATACACCCTACTATTTACACATTAGCGTAAGTGCGTATAACCCGAACGGGTAGTAAGACGTGGTGCTAAAAAATATAAATAATAATTAAATAATAATAAAATAAATAATAATAATTGATTAGAGGGGACAAATAAATATAATTAAACTTGGTTGGATTTTTAACGAAGTGCAAAACCATTTTGTATCGATCCGTTTAACTACCTATATAGGTTTCTACTTATATACGTTTCTAATGTGGTGGGTGCCCTAGGTTAAACATGTTAATATTGCCAGGGGTGAGCAGTACTGTCTTTACACTCTCACAACCCTCGGAAAAAAGAAATATTGTAACCGTCAAAAGAATTGAATTCGAGATTCATGTTGATGTTGACGTTTCATGGACCCCTGAACCTTAGAAAGTGTTTTTTGATAATGCCTTCTTTTTGTTAGTGGTACTAAAGCCGAAACTATTTTACCGATCAGGATAAAAAGTGGTATCTATAGTATTCATAAGATTCCCCAGAAGTGATATTTGAATTATCTATACAGCCGAAAATTAAAGGTAATTTATTTGAGGGCAAAATTAGATAAATCTATTTTCTCAAAATTGGTCTTAACTCTTTTGATTAAAATTCGTAAGGAGATATTATTTAGCATTACAAACAAAATGGCACATATTATTGTCCATTCAAATTACTTTAAGTGTACTTTATTTGAGCGGGGATTTCCAATTTTGATATCTCCGTAGCCATTTAAGATACGAAATAACTTATTTTTGCAAAGTTGTAGTACTCTTAAGAATAAACCACTCTTAATTGAAATACTATTTGTAAAACTAGTATTTTTTAGTTATATTCAAATAAAATATTTTAAATAGAAATTTGGGAAATAGAGGTTGAAAATACACAGGACAAATAATATGTTTCTGTGATCGTATATATTATTTCATGTGTATGCTCTTTGGTGAAATACGATGTCCTTTATTTCCCACATTGTTCCTATTACAATGTGTATTATTATTTTCACATACCTTACGAGCTCTAAGTATAATTAAGAATTTGATCTATTTACAGTACACCATTTGATTAAGTTTAAAAACAAGTTAGCGTCAATATTCTCAAAAAAATCATCATATTCAATAGGAAACCACTAAAATGTGCGTTTAAACAATATAGATTTCCTTTTGGGGAAATAGGCCTACTAGCGAGATGAATCGGTTGTATTGTCTCTAGTATATTCTGGTCCTAACAACTGAGTTTTGAACACCCCTGTTACAATTCTTCTCCCCCTTACATCTATGGGCCAGCTGTTCAAGAGCCACCCCACAACCAATTCTTCAACTACCCTAATATAGCCGTACAATACTGCTGTAATGTAACCATGCAGTATTTGGGAAGGGAAGGGGGAGTTTGCAGGGGTTCGGGGAGATGCATGGGTATATGTGTTGTTGGTTTTTTTTGTGATTGTGTCACCAACACCCATTCCCCTGCATGCAGACATGAGGGTGTAATTGCGAGTCCTAGATTGTGCGTGTGAGGCCCCTGCAACGTATACATTCCCGTTACGCACATGTGTGGTACGTTTAGCCTCGAGAGCGGATGTTGGAATCTGGACTCTTGAGCATGTTGGAGTGAACTATATTTTAAAACGAGTTGTTTAGTGTTGAGGGTTTTATTAACACTCGTTTTAGTGTTGGGAACTAAAAACTATATTATACAAGGAAACAGGAAGAAAATAATTTTTCAAGATAAATAAGCCTTCGCAAAAAATCTACAGCAATAAGATGAACACATAGTGGTACAAATATCCCCCTTAGAGAGCCTGTTCGGGGACTAAACTCCAGGAAATAGAGTTAGAGTTTAGTATGATAAAGTAAACTGGTCCAATTTATACAGGCAGAGCCTTTAAGAAAATTCACAATTTTTTTGCTATTAGAAGTAACAAATTGTTATATTTTATTAGTGCTATTGTATAGTTATTAATAATATATAGTGACCCACTTTGGTGGCTACGTAGTCTAACGTTCTAACCTCATGTTGGACTAGACTATCACTCTCCCTCCTAAAAAATGTGGGTACACTTTCTCTAAATTAAGCCTTCATAATCCCTCATCTATTAGTGTAATTAGTACATAGTCGTATAACCTGAACAGGTAATAAGACACGACGCTAAAAAAAAATTTATCAAATGTAACAGCTGCAGATCACATTACTCGACGTATGAATACTATAAAGTAAATCTAGTATTTTTTCTGTCAGCTATAACCATTCCTACGAAAACTGTACTATAATTGTGTTGGCTTCAAGAGGGTGGCTTCTGGTGATCAATCCCCTAAGGTTACTTTCTTTTTTTATATTACAGATCGTAGAACTTCCCACTGAATAAAAGTAATTGAATTTATTTTGAATTACCCACTTCATCTTTTTAGGATAAGTTTCTCATTACCTTACATTAAATCCGACATAACATTATTGTTTATACTATGATGAAAATATAATTTAAAAATCTAAAGGCACATGAGTAGTGTGGTAGAGATGTGTTAAGTCAATGACGCAAGGATGACAATAAAAACCTTCTTACCACCTTCCCCACACCTTAAAAAAAACAAAGTCATCCAGTTTGATGGGTGAGCGATAAACAAGGGTAGTAAAACTCCTCAACCCCCACCCCTAAGTCACAAAGAAAAGTGAGAGAATGACAAGTCGTTGAAAGAGGCCTGGTTGGTTACTGTTTTATGTTCTGTCAATCCCCCCTTCCTTTTCCGTTCCTGTTCCACACACTTTATCGTAACACCTTCAAATGGGTCCAATACGAGTGTAGAAATTTGACAAACACACATCTTAACAAACATAATAAATATCATATAAATAATATATAATAAATAACATATAAATATATATGTATGGTGTACCACATGCTTTATCTCGATTTTATCTTAAAATAGATACCTTTACTATAAACTCGTAGGATTAGTGAAACGAAATAATATACATTGTTTCACTTCACCAAAGATCATTTATGAAATAATATACACTTTTACAGAAACATTGAGAAAAGAGGAACATCTATGTCTAACAAAGAGCATAACAATCTATTTCATACCTTCATTATATATATATATGTTTTATAGCTCAGAGGAATATTGATTTATATAGGCCTAACTATATTTAAATAAAATATATTTAATTTTAATAGTACTAAAACCTAAAAGTGATAAGTTAATTTATATCTTAAATAGTTGAGGAGATACGATCAAAGTTGGAAATTTCCACTTATGTAAAATAACCTCAAAGTCATTGACATGGGAAAATAAGAATTACCATTACGTTTGTATGTTAATCAGTGCATGTACATATACATTTAATCAAAATAAAGTAGATCTTGTGAAAATCAGTTTGTTCACTTTTTGCCCTTCAGTAAACTATCGTCCATTTAAGAGTTAACCTGCCTCGGTGGCGTAGTTGGGTAACGTGCTAGACGTTTTGAGCTCGACTGCTGAGGACGGGGAGATCGATGGTTCGAATCTCGGTCGGGTGAACTGGGGGAGTTTTTCTTAAGTGATTTTCCACTCTACTTCCACGCAAATGCGGGTTCACTTCCTCTAATTCGATCTTCCCAATTCCTAATCCATTAGAGTAGTTAGTACTTAAAGCGTATAACCCGAACGGGTAGTAAGACGTGGTGCTATTATTATTATTATTATTATTATTATTTATTTAAGAGTTAGATACCTAATTCCAAAATCTCCTGGTAGAACTTTATTAAACCCCTAGACACCGAGTTTTAGCCCGATGAGTAAAATAATTTTTGCTCTGGGCCGATATACAGACTATATATTAGCATATTTCGTATAGACCAATGTGCAATTTTCAAAAAAGGGCCTAAGAGAAAATGCATATTTTTTTGCGGTCAATATTGATAGCATTTTACTTTTTTATTGTTGTTATTGACATATATAATATCTATCAAAAGTGAGAAGCTGCATATCACATGACAATATGACGAATGAATGTCAATCTGATAACTTTTCTGTCAGATAAGATACTTCTTATGGAAATTCGAGTGTAATTTAAAGTATGACAGGAGCTCCTTACAATAGACAAAAAATTACATAACTAGGAATTTTACCTGCATTTGGTTGGCACGTGGGCTATGTCGTACTCCGCGTTTGGTCTAGGTTGCTGATGACAGGAAGATCGGGGTTCGAATCCCAAACGGCTGTACTGGGGTTTTGTTTTTCCTATATTGTTTTTCATTCTACTTGCACGCAAATTATAATTCACTTGCTCTAGAATTTACCTTCTTCTTCTATGACCCTTTTGTGTAAATATGCTAACCACCCGAATGGTTGGTAATATATATATATAATATATATAAGGGAACTAATATAAATATGTGTGATGAGGCGAAAATCTACACAAACAAAAAAAGCGCTAATATTCTATTTGGCACTTGAGAACAACCAAGGGAGCACTAGAACTTGAGTTAACCTCCGGACCACTTAACTATGGATACAGGTGGACATCATCTTTACCTATATTAGTTGCTTCAATGTGATCTTCTTTTTAATTCTAGTTAGTAAACGTTGAGGATCAGGTATTGGGTAAAGTGGATACAAACTCGGATTAGGGCTACGTAGTAACCCAAAACATTTAATGATGGTCCAGTGAACATCGTAAAACCAGAACAATAACTAATCTAAGACAAGGTAAGACGAGAGGAGTGGTACAAAAAGGGGGGAGTGGGTGGGGGAAGTCATAACGAGCAGTTGCTCTGCCGAGGATGTGGTCGAGATAACGACCGTCCCGCTATTAAACCTGACTACCAACCGCTCCGGGGAGGAGGGCGGGAGATGTCGGAGGAGGTCTCAGGCGGGTACGGTGGCTGCTTACTATGGTCCAGAGGATACTGGAGACCTCCAACGACGATCATTCTCTCGAGTGAGTGGAGGCTTGGGGGGGGAGGGGGGCTGGTACGTCACCCTATTTCTTTATTTCACTCTGTCCTACCCATTTCTGTTCCTTTCTATCTCTAGCACGTGTGAACTTTATAAAAACACACGATCGTGCATGCATCGCAACAATAATTCACACTCTCTCCAACACAAACACGCAAATCCCCCAAACATGTCATTAATAAAAGATCCTTCCAGAGTTTACAGTCGACTTTCCCGCAATATTACGAAATGCCACAATGAGTGGTTATAAAGTTATGAAACAGTTGTTTTGTCTACATTTTAGGTTTTAAGTGAAACGACATTTTAAAACGTTATTTTTCAGGCACTTTCCACATTAGCATGTTGAATTCACTACTGTGTTAGACCCCGTTTCACTTATATTCCATTACGATAGGTTTTTACCTGGATGACAGTTCGAAAATCATATGTTTAGGTTTTGGGTTGCCAACACTTGTAAAAGATCACAGTTTTGTTATAAATGTAAAGATCTTTAAATACCTGTTATATATTACATTTAAACGTAAACTTAAGTTTTCTCATACTATTTCATTTTTTTAAATAATTTCTTTCTATCCAACTCGAAACAATATTTTAAACATAATTAAAAATACTTATTTTTTGTTTAGGAACGTTACTGATTTTGTGTAATATAGTGCACACATCAATATATTTTAATACAGGCATCGTATTTACTAGGAAAATGAGAAAATTGTTGTCATTTTTTACATACAATAAATTATTTTTGATTATTTTATCTTATCTTGAAATATTTAACTGGATAAAATATTTTCATCAACTGCGTGTCAGCATCATTGTAAAAAACTTGTTTACCGTTATGTTCAATCATATGGTTTAGATTCGTCAGTCGCCATTTTGAAACTATGTTCGTTATAAGTTTTTGTGGAAGTGGTGTTAATATTTTTTCAAGGGGAATAAAACTATAAATAAACTTTGTGTCCGTCCTCAAATAAATATATAAATAATATTGGCCTAAATTACTGTGGTTAGCTATCACATTAATATATTACCATCTGTTTTCATTACAGTGATCCAAAGTGATAGATGTCAGCTGTTGAGGTAGTGATATATTAGCGATTACTTCTAGTAACATTTCGTGCTGTCATCCAGGTAAACTTAGCTGGTGAATGCCTTATACGTCTTAGTGGTCTCAATCACTGTACAATACCGAGTGTAGTGGATGGTTTTAATTCGCCCTTATTAGTCTCAGGGTGGTAATTAACATTTTTGAAGAGAGTAGGATGAAGACGTTAGTGATAAATACACACTCACTCACCTATAGAAAAAATATAGAACCACATAGTGATAAAAATCATCACTAATGTGCCTTATTAGGATTCAATCACTTCAACTCCCAGTTTTGTTGTTCAACATAGTCAGTCCCTCTGATCTGAGCTGACTTTGCCAGTTAAGACGACTTAAAACGTAATAAACTGCAATTCTCAGCTTTCGACACGGAAAGTTGTGATTTGGTTCGAATACAAGCCAGAAGCACAGTAGGGGGCTTGCCGTAACATGATTTTGAATGTGGGTTTCTCCTTCATTCCTTATTCCAATAATTATTAATTTCCATAAAATATACCTTCCCTATCATTTTCTATGAGTCTAAGCTACGGATAGCCTTGACAGGCATATACTGACATGTCAGTTGGAGGTGAGGTCTTTCACTAGAGGTACAAAGTATACTGACATGTCAGTTGGAGGTGAGGTCTTTCACTAGAGTTACAAAGTATACTGACATGTCAGTTGGAGGTGAGGTCTTTCACTAGAGGTACAAAGTATACTGACATGTCAGTTGGAGGTGAGGTCTTTCACTAGAGTTACAAAGTATACTGACATGTCAGTTGGAGGTGAGGTCTTTCACTAGAGGTACAAAGTATACTGACATGTCAGTTGGAGGTGAGGTCTTTCACTAGAGTTACAAAGTATACTGACATGTCAGTTGGAGGTGAGGTCTTTCACTAGAGGTACAAAGTATACTGACATGTCAGTTGGAGGTGAGGTCTTTCACTAGAGTTACAAAGTATACTGACATGTCAGTTGGAGGTGAGGTCTTTCACTAGAGGTACAAAGTATACTGACATGTCAGTTGGAGGTGAGGTCTTTCACTAGAGTTACAAAGTATACTGACATGTCAGTTGGAGGTGAGGTCGTTCACTAGAGGGACAAAGTATACTGACATTTCAGTTAGAGGTGTTACAATCTTGCAATAAAGGAAGGAATGCTGGAAGTGTCCGTTGGGGATATAACAGACTTGCATAACAGGGACTAAGCGTACTGACCGGGCCAGGTTAAGATATATAAATGTACCTCAAGCTTCTGGGCACTCAATACAAGACATTTCCCACCTGGTCACGTACCCATGGGACGGTATGAGACCTATGATCTTCATAAATCTTCTCCGAGTCGGATGGCCTGCGGTCATAACATGAGCATGACGTGTGGTTGATGAAATATCAATGCTTTGGATGAATTAACTCCGGAGCGGCAGGTGAATAGTGGGATCGGTAACCTCAACGAGTTGGGTGGTATTCATATTATAAGACAGGGGAGTAACTATAATAACGTAACAAAATTTGGCTGAAGGTGCGTAAATTAATTTGCGTTCTGAACCAAAAGACCATACTCAAAGCCTATAGTTAAATGAATATCTTCATTTCACTTTATACTTTGAATATATTTGAAAACAATCAATTTTCGTATTCGGTTTTATTTTTCTACTGTGTCTTGGATTCAGTTTGGGTTATACGCATACATTAACTACGCTGATAAAATGGGTATAAGATATTTGTAATTTTAGAGTAAATATACTTGCAATTTCATGGAGGGATAGTGGAAAACCATTTAGGAAAAACCATACATTACAGCTGAGATTCAAACCCTAATCTCCCGTCTTCAATAAATCAGTCCAACACAAGAGTGACACTTTAGTTAGACCGTATGACCACAAAAGCGGGTCACAAACTATAATGTACTAATATTTAAAATACCGTGACATTCCTAATTGTGACAATTTAAAGGAAAATCAAAAATACTGTTTATGATATACTGAATAAAAAGAGAATTATACTTTATTTACATTAAGTTTTTTAAAGACCACGCTTTTTATATACAAGTTTATGAACTTTTCTTCTTTTTTAAAGGTTATTATTTGATGTTTTGTTACTCATGCTACACAAATGTTTATTCGTTTTGGTTATAAGAAAGTAACATCTTGTGAATGTGGGGAATGCCAGGCCTCAACCGTGGTTCGGATCCCACGTTAAACTGTAGGTCCTTCATTTCATCTCACAATCACCCTACCATTACACATTAGCGTAACAGCGTATAACCTGAACGGGTAGTAAGACGCGGTGCTAATAATAATAGTAATAATAATATAAGAAAGTAAATAGACGTATGAATAAAAACTTACCAATTGACTTGACTGCAACGAAAGATGGCCTCCTAATCCCAAGCAGTTATGATTGAGAAAAGTTTAGATTGCGAACATGAGATTTTTAATATATTGGGAGGAGTGCAGATAACGGACACGCCATGTTGCTATGCCACCCCACACCTAATTTGATAATAGGGGTGGCCCATGAGGGCCTAGCAGTCGTACGTTCTTTCGGCTTCGTCAGTCTTAATTTAACTAAATTACATACAATAGTATTTATAGGTTAGGTTAGGCTAGTCTAAATTAAGTTATGTCAGGCTAGGCTAGGCTAGTGTAAGCTTGGTCAGGAGGAATCCCCCGGTGACCGGTGGATGCTGTCAGTAACCCCTCCCACCCGGATCACCACCTTCACGTAGAAATCCCCACGAGTCGCTGTTTTACATATTCGCAATCTGGACATTGGATATTTAGATGGCCATAACATTTTGGTTGGGTTCGCAATCAGGATACAACCCACCCAATGAAAACCATCACGAACAGATCTGAATGACTAATAAAATGTATTAAAGAGCTTAGCGTATCCAAGCTAAACGTATAACTAAAGTAAAGTTGCAATTATTATTATTATTATTATTAGCACCACGTCTTACTACCCATTCGGGTTATACGCACTTACGCTAATGTGTAATGGTAGGGTGATTGTGAGATGAAATGGAGGACCTACAGTTTAACGTGGAATCCGAACCACGGTGGAGGCCTGGCATTCCCCACATTCACAAGATGTCTTGTCAGAGGTGAAGGAAGGGTTTGGTAATCAGATAAATCTGTGCCGGTACCGAGGATTGAACCCCGACCGCCAGCACAGAAGTCTGACACCTTACCCTAGACCACCAGGTCACCCAAAGTTGCAATTAAATGTCCCAAGTATGGCCTTGACCCGAATAAAGAAGTTAAGATTTCCTTGACGATTCTCTTCAGTTCATTGGTATAGATTTGTGACCCTATTTAGCTAGCTGCTAACAGCCATTGGACTACTTTATTCAGCAATTAGAGTGCACCCGTTAAGTGAAAGTGCACCCGTATTAGCACGGAAGGAGGAGGGGGGGAAAACAACACCGTGATAAATTTCATGTGATTAACTATCCCCAGTCCTTCCAGTCGAGATTTAAATTCCCTTTGACACAGACTTGCAATTTAATAGCTTGTTTGTCTTCTTAGACTGCGTTTTCACAGGTGTGGGGTAACCCTTAGTAATAAGGTTTATTTTTACAGGCTAAAAAAACAAGGGTGTACAAAGTTGGATCTATTTGCAACAGAAACTGAGCTCCGAATCATTTGTTCCTCACTTTTTTCGCACCTTGTGAAAGCTACGCAGCTTTAATCCTACCTGCTGAGCAAGGTATTCAAAACCTTCTAACTATCTTAGCTACACCCAAGGCATATTCGTAACAGGATTACCAATTCCCCGTGAAGCTCAGGTTAAGCGAGCAGTCTTCCTATGACAAGCTCGCGTTATTAATCAAAATAAAATTAACATGACGAAAGTGAGGACCAAGAAGTGTATCTCATGTTAAGTGAGGAATCATGTTAGAGCTTAATGTGCAACGTCAAGTAACTCTCCCTCCCCTCTTCCCTACCTCAATGAAATCCCGCTTTATATTACACGAAACTAACCAACGTATGGTGTCGACTGAGAAACATATGCAACCTATATTTGGTTTTTAAAAAAAACTAGCCCTTTACCCTAATCATTAAAACAATGACAGTTGATTTTTGTTTGCAATGAGTATTTCTATCCATCTGGGCTATCCGCATATGTTCACTCCTGGAGTAGGAATAAGTAAAATAGAATTTAAAGCCAACGTTCCCACATTAGCGTAGGGAGGTGAAATGGTTCAAACATTTAAGGGGGAAAAAAATCCTCGAAACATCCGGTCGGGACTCGAACCTTAACCACCCCATCAGCACCAAAACCAGATCTCATGGTCTAAGGCATCACTATCGTGTTAGACTAGACTGACGATGATAGGAAGCTTGGGGTTAGAATCCTGGTTAAGTGTATTGAGGATGGTTTTTCACTATCCCTTCACGCTAGTGCGGGTACATTTACTCGAAAGTCAACAGTCCTCATCCCTAAGCTATTAGCGTGCAACCTGAACAGGTAGTAGGATGCAGTGTTAAAAAAAAGACCTCGTGCCCATTGATGATGGTTACTTTTTTCTGAAAGGCGAGCCATTTCACTTTAAGAGCGTGCATCACATGCCAATCAACTCTGTGATACAGTCGGCTAGAAATCGTACATTTACGCGAACACTATTGTACGTGGATAATTTCTTATTAAAAATAAATCGAGATAAAGAGTTAAGAGAAGTTTCTTATACTGAACATTGTTGAAATATTAAATTTATTTGGATAAAAATTGCATTGAAAAGGCATTTTGACCATTTTAGAATGGCTTCACAAAGAATCACTGTGCACAAATATTCATTGCTATAATAGGGACATACTGTGGTTATTAACAATAATTTTTTTTTGCTTTATCCCCCACCGTTTCCGTGCAAAATTTCAAGTAATCATTCAAACACGAATGCACTGCACACATTTCTGGCGGATCATAGGTCTTTTATTTTCCCTTTTCTCCCCATACCTCGCACGTGCGCTTACACAAACGCAGATACGAACCTGTAGCTGAGTTGGGCCTACTCTGATAAACAAACGCTCTTAATGTGCTACTGTAATAATACTAGTATATCTTTTACAAATTCGTCTGTACTTTAACATTGGTGGAAACTATTACCTGTTCTAATACCTAATACCAAATAACACACAAATTCTCATACCAGATACTTGTTTTGTAATAACTTATCTTGAAAGTTGTCCGTATGCGGTAGTAGTTTTACTTGATTACGAACATAAACATCTCACCTCTCTACGGAGCATTAAAAATGACATGAAGCAATAATGAATGAATTGAAGGGGATTGTATTGGATGTAAAGTAATATCTCCTTCACAATCAAACAAATGAATGGTATTTAAATAATATCCACTTCGGTGGCTGCATGGTCTAAGGCGCTACTCTCACAATAAACCAGATTGCCGATAACTGGGAGATAGTGCTTCAATCCCAGTCAGGTGTACTTCAGGTGATTTTTCTAAATAGTTTCCTTATCTCCATCCACGCCATGCGGGTACACTGCCTCTGAATTCAACCTTCCTCATGTCAAACCCATTAATATAATTAGTAGTATAAAAAGTACCTGTATGGCTAGTAGTAAAACGCGGTACTAAAAATTATAATTAAATAACACGAATAGAGAGAATGCGGAGCAACTAAGTGTCCTAATAAGCACAACACATTATTTACAGCACATAGTTTTTGTTAAGTCTTAGAATAGATTGCAGTTCCAATTTTTACCTTTTCAGGGAAATGTTATGTTCGCCAAACTATTGTATATTCGGGTGCAGTGCGAGGAGAAAGGGCTGATTGGGATGGACTTGACATCAGACAAATTGTGCGACAAACTATAGACCACGTGACTTACCGGTTCGGGGGGAGAGAGAGAGTTAGAAAGTATATAAACACAATATGGAAAACTACAGTGTGCAAAGTTACTTTTAGTTCCACCAAATGGAATTCTAGCCTAGACAAATCCTGGCACCTTCGTTGGTTTATAAAGTTAGAAGATGCCGCAATCGTTCTACCTAAAGTATCACCGCTTCTCTACCACGCCGTGGGGCGGGAATGCAAGATAACTAAGCGAGCCAATGTGCCCACCAACGTTTCCTGGAGGTCAAGGTCGAGCAAGAAGCGAGGTCAAGTCATGGCACGTGTGGTTATTCCAGTGTCCCCCATGGATGGAGGTCAACACTTCCCAATCTTCTAGCCTCGAGGCATACAGGTGGAGAAGAGAGACTTCTCAGACACTTTCACCGACTTCCTGCTACAACAACAGCAACTTTTACTACTACTACTATTACTTCTACTACCACTACCACCATCCATACTATTACTTTAACTACTTCAATGAATACCAGAGCTGCCAAAGAGGTCGTGACACTGTTGACATAAATGTGCCACCTGGATGGACCTCTATGGTTGATTTCAAGATAGGTACTCATCCATTCATTAATATTTTTGTTCATGGGTGCTTTAATTCAAGTAGAGATAGAACCTCTTTGAACCTCACCTGTAGTGAACTCCTAACTACTAGTAACTCACCTGATTTCTTAACAATGCGGACACCATTTGACCCAAAATGGATTCAAAAAAGGGGATCTCTGCTAGGTGCCCTAGGATCAACGATTTAAAAATATCTGAAAATATCAAAACTTATGAAATAATATTACCTCAATGTATATTATTATAATTCTAAAAAATCTTAAAGTAGCCATGTGGTCTAGGGTGTCAGGATCGCAATAGACAAGATTGCCTGTGATTGTGAGTTCAAGGTTAGAACCTCAGCAGTGTGCACAAATGTTTATTTTACACATACAATGTATCAGGTAAGTTTTCTCATCCTATCCTTACATTAACTCGGCTGCAATTTCTTTAAGACAACACTCCTTAACTGCGACCCTCAGGTTAAGTCATTAAATAAA
Source organism: Timema cristinae (assembly GCA_039000515.1). Taxonomy (NCBI): domain Eukaryota; kingdom Metazoa; phylum Arthropoda; class Insecta; order Phasmatodea; family Timematidae; genus Timema; species Timema cristinae. Next base: position 114,764,650 of record JBCFYV010011172.1, read on the forward strand.
CACTATGATAAAACATATTATTTTAACATATTATAAAATACAACTTTAAAGAAAATATCTTATTACCCGTTCGGTTTGTACTCTTAAAGTACTAATTACTCTAATGGGTTATGAATTGGAAAGGTCGAATATAGAGGAAATGAACCCAAATTTTCTTGGATGGAGAGTGAAAAAACCATTTAGGAACACTTCCTCCCTCCCACCCTCCCCTCCCCACAGTTCACAGAGAGAGATTCGAACCTCGATCTCCACGTCCTTGGCAATCTAACTCAACAAGAAACTTGCACGTTAGTTAACTACGTCACTGAGGTGTGTTTCAGGAAAATAGGCCAAGTACTTAAAATAATATATATATTATATTTATTATAAATTACCTTGTTGACATCTGAGGGATCAAACTAGCTTTCTAGAGGCCTGAGACGACCTCTTCAAGCATCAACTGTAATATACCAAACGTTTTAACGGTATAATTTTGTTTCCATTTTACTGTTTGTCAGACAAAACAAGCTCCCCTAAGGATCACATCAAAAACTCTCAACGAAGTGCAACCCTTAAGGCGTTCGGTAAAAGGAGAAGCTTCTAGTTTAATTGGCTAAGTCAGAGAGTAAAGCTAGAATTATAGTGAACTCCATAGCGAGTCCCTCATTAAACATTAGTGTACGCTGAATAATAATAGTAATAAAAAGTTAAAACAAGCTTGCCCCAGAGTGTGGTAACTAGTCAAAAACTTTCAACTACACAAATGGTGATCCTTTACTTCAGCGACCATCTCCTGGCCTGCGGGGACAGTCCTCACCCTTGATCCCGCAACCGAACCGTCAGTGAAGATATCCCTGTGTGTGTGAGATACTGGCTGACAGGTGTTCTTTATCTGGGTAATTGGAAACGAGGCTGACAGCCCCTGAGCAATAACTAGTCTAGACTAGACTAATAACTAGACAACTTTAAACAAATATAATCCGTCCAAAGAGATTTAATAAGCGGGAAAATAAAAAACGAAACGTGCTTTCAGTAAAGGTGAAAGCTTTGGCGAAAGTAAAATAGCGCGGGTATAACGTTCGGCAGATGTTTTATTACGACTAGCTTAGTTATTATATATTTTCAGAGGAGTGACTGACATTTGTAGTTTTTGTGTTTTAAATATTAAATGTTAAGGATTGTAAAAATTAAAAGGATATTTAAATAATAACTGAGAATGAACAGACGAGACTTTATTTTAATTTAACAATCATGGCAAATATTCACTAGTTGGGTAGTCTTTGAGCTAGAATTCCTAAATTTCAAAACAGGTAGGTAGGATTAGTGTCAAATTCAAATTTATAAAACTACCAGTTTATCAATTATACGTTGTTTACTAATCAAAATAATGTTGGGATGTTTGCAGTTGATCCAATATACAAAGTTCTAAGGTAAGGTGAAATTCGGCTTACCAGATATTCACTCCAAATCAGATATTTAAGGAATTTGAATCTTGGGGGGAGGGGGGGGAAATTTACTAGCGGACTACATTATATAGTTAGTTAAACTAACATACCAATGTAAACTACTGAGTGTAAAGAAGAGCGATAGAATATTTAGTGAGAGAGACTATTATACAATAAAAATCATAATTAAGATAAAAAAATCACACGATAGTCTTTTGATAACGTTTGCATTTTCGTATCACTTTTCTATTTTACTTTTTGAGGATGTAAAACATATTTTATACCAAATAACATTGATCAAACTCGCTTTGCTGGTCACATTGTATAAGGCAGTGGTCAGCAGCCTTCGACCCGTGGGCTGGATCCGGGCTGCCAACTGATTTTATCCTGTCCATAAAAGATTTAGCAAATGGGAAAACTGTGTTCATAAAAATAAACTAATTACTATAATAGAAATAATAAAGTCGAATTTTTGCTATCAATTTGGTTTCCGAATCGGCCCTTACAATTTTTCCAAGCCCATACGGCCCATGATGAAAAAAAGGTTGCTACTCCTGGTCTAAGGCGTCGGTCTAGCAATATACTGGGCGGATGAAAAGAGGGATCGAGGTTCGAATCATGGTCGAATGTCCTGAGAATTTTTTATAAATAATTTTCTACTCTCCCTATACGCAAATGTGGATACGTTTCATCTAAATTCAACCTTCCTTACCTCTAGCAAAATAGCATGATTAGTAGACTACATATGCGTACAACCGGGACGGGCGGTAAAACTCGGTACTAAAATTAAAAAAAGATAAAATGACTAGCACTAATAGGCCAATGGTAAACGGTGACAACCTTGTCTTGCCTGGTTTGGCTGTGACGGAGAGGTCGAGGTTCAAATCCCAGCCGGTTATACTAGGGTATTTAAAAAAAATCGTTTCATACTCTACCTTCACAAAAATGAGGATACTCCTCCTATAAATTCTGCCTTCATCAACCCAAGACCCTGAGTGTAATTATGTTGATAGTCCAAACGGGTAGTAAGACAAGAAGCAGAGGATAAAAAAAATAAACTCATTGAAAAAATCTCAATACACTTAGCTTTCAGAGGTCATAATGCATACTTCTGTCACAATCTATCCACTGTGATAATTTCAGAACACAAGTCATGGCAAAGGCTTATACTGTAAGCGCACATTATTATTATTATTATTATTAGCACCGCGTCTTACTAACCGTTCGGGTTGTACGCACTTACGCTAATGTGTAATGGTAGGGTGATTATGAGATGAAATGAAGGACCTACAGTTTAACGTGGAATCCGAACCACGGTGGAGGCCTGGCATTCCCCACATTCACAAGATGTCTTGTCAGAGGTGAAGGAAGGGTTTGGTAATCAGATAGATCTGTGCCGGGACCTAGGATTGAACCCCTGACCCCAGCATAGAAGTAGACACCTTACCCCTAGACCACCAGGTCACCTACGTGTAAGCGCATAAGAATTGAAGTATTATTATTTAGAATTGTTAATAAATGTAATTATTTTTAGTTTATTACAACCGTCCAAAATACTTGCATTTAATTACACTAACGGGCAAGACTGATGAAGATAAAATTTATAGAAACAACGGGTAATACCACGGGTTGGGATTCAAACGCCAGCCACCAAGTCACCAGCAAACCAAAATAGAAAAGATTAATGCCTTAGCCCAACTGCTCACCGGTTTGGGTGAGCCTATTGAAAATACTATTATTTTTTATCAATTAATGATAAGACACTAATTAAAATTGAACAGTAAAATATTTTTTTTAAACGCGTCTTACTACACGTCCGGACTATTAGTATAGTCAAACTATGGAAGTAGTAGTCTAATTTAAGAAGATATAAGTTATAGAAAATGTTCCCCATTCACATAAAGGGAGAGTGGGGGAACTATTTAGGGAAAAGCATATAATACAAGTTAAGACCTTGCTTGATGTTATTACTTAAGGAATTCAGAAACATATGCTCTAGAAATTAAGTTTTTATAAATATGAATAATAAAGATAAAATATTATACTACTGAAAGACCCTTGAAAATTATATATAATCTTGAAATAACAATTGTAACAAAATTTCATAACATTTAAAACTACTTCTTCTACTCAATAATTCTTCATTTAAAAAATAAAAAAAAAACAATAACATATTAAGAATTACAATTCAAAATGTGAGTGGAATTAATGATGAAAGTATAAAACTTATTTAAAAACAAGTTAAAATTAGGTTTACATCTCCAGTCAAATTAAGTTTAAAAATAATGGTCTGCATAAATTGAAAATATTAATTAAGTTTAGAAATTTTTAAGTTGAATTGAAATCTAAGTCTTATCTAAATAGGCGTCCCTTTACTCCTTTGATAATTCAGATCAGCTGGAGAATTCTGGAAGATTTTTAATCCGACATGTTTTGGTAGGTCATTTTAGTACCATATTCAATTCACATTTTGTATTATAATTCTTAATATGTTATATATTTTATTTTGACTATTTTACTCTTTTATTTAGAAATTATTGAGTCTATGAAGTTTTTTTAAATATTATTAGATTTTGTTACAATTGGTATCCAAAGATTATATATAACTTTCAAGGGTATTTCAATAGTATAATATTTTATCTTTATTATTAATATTTATAAAAACTTTATTTCTAAACCATATTTTTCCGAATTCTTTAAATAATAACATAGAAAGCTTAGCTTATATCTGTCCACCTCTTGCTCAAGATTTAAAATCTTAAAATGTTTTCTAAAATGTTTAAAAACATCTAAGTTTACCTCCAATTGGGATTCTAGCCTTGATCTCTAGCTCAGCAGCAATCCAGACTAGATGAAATTGACGGTTTTGTCCCAAGTTTCTGATGCTCATAAGTAATAATGTGTGTGCCTCAAAGAATTAATTTCTACTCTCAAATATTTCTGGAAATTGCTCAATGTGTACACTTGATACATTATTTATTTTGATTCATACAGAATTGAAATGTTTGATTCATTGGCCGAGTCCCTATCAGTCGGATAGCCGGCGAGAACGTCGTGTCATCAAAGCAAGAGGTCACATGTAGTCTAGCTAGACTAATAACTCTCTTTCATTCTCAAAGTTCCAACTCTTGAATTTCAGGAATAAATGGTTAGCGCTTCAAGAACCCGAATGAATGTTTAAACTCTAGTGTTTCAGTCAGGTTGGGTGAAAGTTGGATCAGTCATTCAACGTGTAAAGGTCATGAGAGATAGAGATAGAGATAGAGAGAGAGAAAGAGAAGAGTGGACATCAACGGGGGCTGAACACCATAGTTTTGAAACATTAATTCGTATTCTGAGAATTCGCAGGATTGTAGACCGTAGTTTGTGTATGTATTATGCTTACTACTATCTAAGGCAGGTCATCTGGTTGAGATTCGAACCTTGACCTCCCCGTCATCAACAAATGGTTCCAGGCCACCACCGTGGTTCGGATTCCACGTTAAACTGTAGGTCCTCCATTTCATCTCACAATCACCCTACCATTACACATTAGCGTAAGTGCGTACAACCCGAACGGGTAGTAAGACGCGGTGCTATAATAATAATAATAATAATAATAATAATAATAATAACAATAATAATAATAATAATAATAATAACAAATGGTTCTATTACGAGATTGATATATTAGACCGTGACCGTCAAACTTTTGTTGAAATCCACCATGGAATATTTATCTTCCCGCTTCAGTGGTACAATGGTCTAAGGCGACACTCTCACGTTAGACTGGCCTGTTGAAGACGGAGAGATCGGGGTTCGAATACTGGTCGGGTCTGCTGAGGGTGGTTTTCCCTCAATTATATCACACTCGCCTTTCGCACAAAAGCGGGTATAATATCTCTAAAATTCTTCCTTCTTCATCCCTACCTCATAATGCAATTAATACATATGCTTATAACCTTAACAGCTAGTAAGACGTGGTGGATGTATATATAAACATGTATACCAATATTAGGGATAAACATTACCAATAAAAAAAACTTTTCACCAGTAGGCCTACTTTTATGTTTATGTGTGTACAAGTGATTATAAAATCTTAAAGAATTCATACACATACAAATGTACACACACATATAGACGTTATTTACAAAATTACGTATATTGATGTCACAGAAATTGCATGAAATGTTAGAAAACCTAATAAATTAATAGTCATAATAGTTTTAGTAAGCGATAAAATGGATGACCTGTTTTTATCTTGAAGAGTTAATAATATTGGAGTTATCTTGCTTATGTATAAGTTATTTTTATTTGATGCACCATCCCTCTACGCGCTAACTTCACCATAAGTTCGATTGTTAGTTTTGTTTACATGAAATCGTTCACTGTGCGACTAAATGTGGTTACTTTGTTAATTGGTTCATTGTGTGACTAAATATGATTACTGGAAAATCAGTTCACTATGCGACTAAGTATGGTTACTGGCTAATCGGTTCATTGTGCGACTAAGTATGATTACTCGTTAATCGGTTCACTGTGCAACTAAGTACGGTTACTGGCAAATCAGTTCACTTACAACTAAGTATGGTTACTGGCTAATCGGTTCATTGTGCGACTAAGTATGGTTACTGGTTAATCGGTTAACTGTGCGACTAAGTATGGTTACTGGTTAGTCAGTTCACTGTGTAATAAGTATGGTTAATGGTTAATTGGTTACTGTGTGACTAGGTATGGTTACTGGCCTATCAGTTCACTGTGCAACTAAGTATGGTTACTGGCTAATCAGTTCCCTGTGCGACTAAGTAAGATTACTCGTTAATCGGTTCATTGTGCAAATAATTCTGGTTACTGGTTAATTGGTTCACTTTACGACTAAGTATGATTACTGGTTAATCGGTTAGTTGTGCGACTAAGAATGATTACTGGCGAATCAGTTCACTGTGCGACTAAGTATGATTACTCGTTAATCGGTTCATTGTGCGACTAAGTATGGTTACTGATTAAGCGGTTCATTGTGCGACTAAGTATGGTTACTGGCTAATCAGTTCACTGTGCGACTAAGTATAATTACTCGTTAATCGGTTCATTGTGCGACTAATAATGGTTACTGGCAAATCGGTTCACTGTGCGACTAAGTATGGTTATTGGCTAATAAGTTAAATGTGTGACTAATTATGGTTACGGGTTAATTGGTTCATTGTGCGAATAAGTATGGTTACTGGCAAATCACGTGTCCCCAATATTAGTTTCGCGTGCTCCAAAGGGTGCCCGTATCCTTCTTTAAGAACCTATGGACTTACCTCAATACAGCCAACGGGTGTTTGAACCTAGTTCTTCCTTTAATCAGCAGAAATGTGTATCAAGGACATAACATCCGCCAAGTATCAAGTGCAATACAAGTCTTAAACGCTTTTGAGAGTGTTTAGAAATTAATACAAGTGCTATTATAGTAATTATTGGCACATTTTAGTGCCAATGCAAATTAATTAGGAAAGTAAATTTTAACGCATTTAACTGAAATAAATTTTGAAAACCTCACCATGTAAAAAAAAAAATATCCACAATACCTTCTGTTGGATGGTTATCTATCTGGGGTTGGGTAAAAGCACGATAACACTAACCTAATTCAACTTGATGCGCCCTTTTATGAAGGATTGTAACTTTTAAAAAATACCGACATATTTTAGGTGATCAACATAAATAGGTCTATATTATCAGCTTATTATTATTATTATTATTATTATTTTAAAGACATTTATATTATTCATCCAAAGTGTATTTACGTATAAATATTCTAAAATTGTTTGAGTGGACCTTGTAACAAAGTTATCTTCCTTAAGATTTCCTCTTTTACCCGGACATGCCCTTAATTTCAACCCTCTGCCGTAAGAATTTCCAAAAAATTCCAAAATCTCCTTCACTTTCACAAAATAAGTACATTTGTCATATTTTTGTGGGTTGTTTCTCTAGAAAATGATCTTTCATTTAGAAAATCTGCCGTAAGATGGCATTTCAGTTGTCACGAGCAGTCTTCTTGCGATTTCATCGGACAACTCGCTACGTGGTGTTAAATTGGATAACATTTGTGATTTATATTGGCTGCGTGCATGCCGTTAGCAACCAATCACAGCGAGTACCCTAATTCATAATCGCGTCTGAAAAATATGTTTGAACGTACGGTAAAATATATAATATGATTATCATAAAACACATAAAGTAAATTTCAACAAGTACCCTTTAAACTTTTATTTTGTAATATCCTACATTTTTCTTGAATGCCCTTCATTGTACCAAAGGCTTTTGGTTAGCCTGTAGATTCATTACACATATATTTAATCAACTTTTCTCTATCAATTTTCGTATTATACATAAATAGACTGTTCAAGACCTCACCTTGGAATTTCGTCTCTAGCTTCTATTAATCAACTCTTTGTTTAATTTCCCTGCTTATCACCATATTGTAATTTAATTTTTTTTTCTCTTGACAACTATGGATTTGTCATAATCTACCTGTAACTTAATTCAACTGGTTTACTATAATTAATATCTTACATAGTAATGTTTTACTTTTTGACATGTAAGCTTGAAATATGATTTTTATCTTATTATTGTCTAATTTTAATATGTTTTTTGTATTTTAACATATAATATATCTTGTTCGTATTCTACCTGAGCTCATAACTTAATAAGAATTTTAAGGTTAGGGTTCTTGATAATGGTTTAACATTATTATATTCAGTAATTTTTCTTTTAAATAATGTAATATATATTTATTCAGATTGTTTATATACATCCACTCAACTATGATAATCCCAGTTGTCTTTTGCTAATTAAAATCTATCTTCATTTTTCCTTTTATTTCATTTCAATTGTATATATTTATTTAGAATTAATACTTTGTATTGTTTTTGGGTGTTCCTTGGATAATTAATTAGTATATCATTAATTTTAGTTCTGTGCAATCAAATAACCCACAAAATCTACAAACTCGGCAGAACAAACCACCACGTGACTCTTGTTCCAAAGAATGATGTATGTGAGTAGAGCAGCCAGGTGAACAATAGCATTTACGCTTCCATTGTGTCGTCCAGCCACCGGACGAGTTGTCTCCACACACACACATGTGCAATACTAACACACTATTTTGCGACCGGGGTTTGAAGCCGGAACAGACGTGAATACAACCAGCGAGTGTGCGAAACACTATTATCTCGCCAACACACCCGAAGTTCATGCTCAAACTCTAAGTATAGCCAAATCTTCATAGGAAGGGCCTTCAAGAAATTACAAACGAAATTTTTTGCAAGTAAAGTTGATAAACTTTTTCTTATTACTATAGGTATTTTATATATATATATTGGTATTATATATCAAAAGTGACAGCTGCTGATTACATCAAGTGACGTATGAATACGTAAAAGTAGTTTAGTAGCTTTTCTAGCTATCAGAAATGGCTCTTTCGAGTGCTGTAGTAGCGTTTGACATGGGGAGGGGGGGAGGCGGGGGTGGGGGTGGGCAAGCACCACTGTCTGACTTCTTTATATTAGGTATTGTGTGAGTATTAATCCGAATATCCTTGATTTAATTCCACAGAGACTTAAATCCATGAATACGTGGAATAAACGTGAAGCTCATTTAGTCTAGTTTGCCAATGACGTGAAGGTTCGATTTCTAATCACAGTTAGGTGTACTTAACCTTTAACTAGTGAGGTGAAGTTTACAATCACAAGTGGTGAGGTGGGGTCTAGGGGACCCCAGACTTAATTCCTTTGTTATATACGCCCAAATTTTTTTTATAGGTCATTAACCTTTTAATACGTGTTCTTGCAACCCAATACCATAAGAAACTGGTTAAATTTAAAATAATATAAAATTAATAATAAATAATTGACACTAATAAATTTACTTTATATTTAATCTTTCTTCTACAATTTATTTAGTAACAATTGCCAAAACATGAATTATAAAATAATAAATGAATTTTGTGTCAGCTTACTATACCCATGAAAAAGGAAATTATGAATAAAATAGATTAGATTAATATTTTATGAAATATGCTCAATGACATCCAAGCAATAAATTTTTACGAAAGGCAAATTGAGGTTCCTCACAATTTTCTTTTTTTTAATATATACTGGTGTAAAAATGACAAAAATTGAATTAAAAAGAGAAAGCCTACAATATAGAAGAAATAGACATGTAAAGAAAGACAAATGATAAATACAACATATAAATACAATATAAAGAAAGAGAGGGAGAGAGAGAAAAAAAAGCACTCGATGCCTACACACAGTTTTTGCATATGGCATGCGAACATTCTCCACAAATATTTTGGTTGCACTTAACACAAAAATTTGCTGTCTTCCTGTCTTTGTTTCTGGGACAAGTGTAGCATCTCTTCTTCTTCGGTGGGCCCCCGTGTTGAACAGGATCTTCCGGTTTTATTCCTGATATTGCTTGGATTTTTTGACGAAGCTCACGGGGAAGTCTGAGATTTACTGCTCTTCTCTCCAAATGTTCCTTTATCAAAAAACAGCCGAGTTTTTTAATAAAACAAAAACGATTCATTTGACTCCGTTCCCGACTGTCAGAGTACAAAACATAGGCATTATTTGCGCTAATATCTAATAAAGCAAAGAATAATGCCAAAGTCCACCGCCGTGTTCTTCTATTGCAAGAATATATTGCACATTTTTTATCGAGGTTATCAACTCCTCCTTTGAAGGAATTGTAATCAATTATCATTTCCGGTTTACCTGAAACTTCGTCACACTTATCATCGTGATGGCAGGAGCTTAGAAGAATCACAGCCTTATTTTTCTTGGGGACGTAGGACACTAAAGTGGCTGCGTTAGTGAATCCGAATAAGCTGCTTCCAGGTGCTCTCCCCCGATTGGGTAAAAATTCTTTCGGAATTTCGGGTTTATTTTTCCTTAGAGTTCCAAGAACTGTTAGGCCTCTATTTTTTAGTTCATTTAGGAGTTCCATAGACATAAACCAATTGTCACATGTAACATTTCTGTTCGATTTTTCTATGGGTTTTACAAGACGGACAACTGACTGTGTGGGGATAGATAATTTTTTTTCTTCATGTGTTAGGCCAATGCTATCTGAATTTTTTCCTCCATATAAATACGCATTGAAAAGATATGAGTTCCGAGCATCTGTAAGGCATAAAACTTTCAAGCCATACTTTGCCGGCTTATTAGGCATGTACACGCGAAATTTGCATCTTCCGCGAAAGGGGACGAGCATTTCATCGACGCAGGCATTTTGGCTTATGCAATACATCCGCTGGGAATTGAGAAGAAATTCAGCCCACACTTCATTTACAGCTGCAGTTGGATCCTCTTGTTTCCGTGCTTCTCGAGTATTTTTATCATCGAATCTAATACACACCGTCAATATAAAAAATCTTTTCATTGACATGGTGCATCTAAAAATGTCCCTTCCGTGCCCGTCGTCCGAAAAAAGGGAACTCATGCTTTCTCTTCCGGATTTAGATATACTAGAAAGCAAAAGTAGACCTAGATAAGCCCGCATCTCAACCAGGTCTACATTGCGTAAGTCAGTACGGTTCGGGTCTTGGAAATTACTTCTATATGCTTCTAATTGAGTATTTGTGAAATTCACAATTTTTTCTAACATAGTATTGGGCATTAGAAGTTCCCACATCACTAGAGGATTTATATCTCCTGGAGATAGTGCTCTGGCTTCGTTCCGCAATCCTGGTAAATGACTCACTATATTATGGGCAGGTGCCCTACCTCTGTGTCTTGGTTTTTGTTTTCCCCAAACATACGGAATTCTGTTTTTACCTTTCCCTCTGTAAACATCACGAGGCACACTCTCACCATCCTCATCGGTAGATTCACTATCACTCACCTCACTCTGTTCCGAATCAGATTGATGATCACTCAGAACAAAATCTGCATCTCCACCATCATTGTCACTGTCTTCCAAATCAGAAATAGGCAACTCATCACCCAGTGGTCTGTTGAGCTCCTCCAAAATTAATCTAGCAAACTGTGGATCATCACTTCGAAAGATTACCCGTTCGCGCGACATTTATACCAGAATATTAGAAAAAACTATATTTGAAAAAATCCGAACACTAGCAGTGAGGTGGGGTCTGTGGGACCCCAAGACGTCTTTCCTGACCAAACACACGAAGGAAACTGACTGGAAAAGTGAGTTACAGTGAGAGCATGTTGAGACAGGAAATGTCAGGTGGGGACAAGATGTTAGCATGAGGGGAAGGGGATTCACAGAAATTTAAAGGGCTGCTGGGTCTCCTAGACCCCACCTCACCATTTAAAGGTTAAAAGTGTTTTGTTTTTTTACCTAAAAGTAAAATTAAAAATAACTCTATCCCTACACAACTACGGGTACATATCTTCTAATACTACCACCCTCCTTCCTTCCCTACATTCGTATAGCCCAAACAGATAGTAAGACATGGGGGAAATAAATTCGAATAACCCGTGTGAATAGTAAAGACGAAACACACACAAAAAACACACAGACCTATATTTATGGGATGGCTTGAGACTTATTATTTGAAATTACGTCTTTTCCTTCCTATAATTCTGGTTTTAAAAATGAGTAATCATTGTAGAATTTATAAACACTCGGATTATATTACTATATGATTTACAAACTGGCTTAATTTATGGTTAATAGTTCACAGACTTGGAATTAAACCAGGGCTCTATTGAATTGTGGTAAAACGTTATAAGCGTCAAACCATGGAAACGGCCAGTTATTTCTTATTATAACATTATTTAACCACTAGTTAAGTTATCCGTGTATTTACTAATGAAGAAAGTGGAGCTAGAAGGAAATGTAAATTTTACTTTATTTGAAGAGAGAGAGAGAATAGAAAACCATTCAGTAAACCTCCCTCAATTCCTCTAGTAAAGATTAAAGCCCCAATCATCACCAATGGCAAATTAGGATAGACGAGCTTGACGTTTAGTCCGCGTGCTCACAACAGTTGCGATTTATATTTATGACTTGTTTATACTAGTCATGGAACATTTTCAGGAAAGCAATTTCTATGATGATATTTTTTACTTTGTTTCAAAAACTTGAACCCATTTTTGACTTTAAAGCTTGTATCTTGATTATTCAAGTATCAAAACTATATTATAGATATTAGTACTAATAGTAATTATTATAATAATTAAGGGTATTTGGTCACATGTGTTCTTAGGGATGTGGAATCGAAATAAAAGTATCGATACTATACTCAATAAAAGTATTGAAAGAAAAATATCGACATCATACAAGTATCGAAAGAAATCTATCGATAACAGTAAGTATTGGTATCGAACTTTTAATCTGAAAAAGGTTTTTTTTAATCAAGTAATAATAATTTCAATTTTTACATCATAGTTGTATTTCCATATTTAGTTAAAAACTGAAAATTATTATGGTTTTTAATATTTTAAAATACATTTTACAAGATGCTTTTTCGCTATCCAACTTCTTAAAAAAAAAACTTTCATAATTCACTTCTGGGAAGTCCCATTTATTAACCACACTCTTCGTTTATATACTCTATCAAGATAGATTATTAACTATTGTCAACCAATGGAATAATGGACGCCCTTTTCTGCTTGATCTGCTTGGGACAACATTGAGGCACCTGAGTAAATTAAGCTCTACAAAAGATTATTTTGTTTAGTTTTTTGATGAGCGTGCTCATTGATAAGGGAGGGGTAGTAGACTGGTTGCCAATTGCAGTGTCATTTGTTCTTCCTGTTCCTCCGCAGTCCATCCTAGTTAATATTTAGTTCCAACATGAGTGAAATTAACAAAAAAAAATTATTTTCGATACAGATCCGATACCAGAGTGTGAGTACTAATATCAGTAAAAGTATCGGTAAAAAAACTAGTATTGAAAGGAAAATCTCGATATTAGTAAAGTATCGATACTTTTTTTCCCATCCCTACATGTGTTGTTTCATCATTAAGGTATAAATAACATTTATCACTAGTCTAAAGCGTGATTCACACGCTCACCGAAAAATAGAAAGCAGAATTTGCTCAATAATTCCCACACTTTAAGTGGACCCATGATGCATTGTAACGCTTTAAAACAGCTGATTATCAACACATTTTATTTTCTAGTGGATAAACATATAATTTAGATCGTTGTCCCGATGGTTGTTTACAAATTATAACGTTGTGTCGTGGTACAATCCGATACATCAATAAACACACTTCACATTAACGAGTTATTTCAAATCTCCTCACAACGGCCAACGAAACTGTCTGCTAGCTTCTGGTTTAAAGCGCATGCGTTGAAAAATGCGCGTGCGCACTAATTTGAGATGGCTGGTTCTCTTGTGCCTAACATCTCAAGCAGAGCGGACAAAGTAGATAATATTATTATTATTAGCACCACGTCTTACTACCCGTTCGGGTTATACGCACTTACGCTAATGTGTAATGGTAGGGTGGTTGTGAGATGAAATGGAGGACCTACAGTTTAGCGTAGAATCCGAACCACGGTGGAGGCCTGGCATTCCCCACATTCATAAGATGTCTTGTCAGAGGTGAAGGAAGGGTTTGGTAATCAGATAAATCTGTGCCGGGACCGAGGATTGAACCCCGGCCGCCAGTACAGAAGTCTGACACCTTACCCCTAGACCACCAGGTCACCAAGTAGATAATAGTTGAACTTCAGCAGAACAGCTTGCGCCTATTAAGCGGAAATCTAGTGATTGGCTTAGAACGCGTCACATGACCACGTTTCTGTTCCGCGTTAGTTTTTCGGCGAATGTGTGAATCCACAGTTACGGTAAAATCTCAGAAAAAAAATATTTGTTTGCCCGAAAGTGAGCTATGCCAACCGAGCGGCCGCCACCCTAAGCAATAATAGTGCAAAATTTTGAGGAAGGGGGTGTCATATGGTCAGCACGACGAAATTTCCAGCCATTAATCCTAATTTTCTAAACTGGAGCTGCTAATTATATATTAGATAGCTCTTGATTTCTCTTCATGTGTTGGATTTTGACACCGTTCCAGATCCACTGCTTCACAGATACATTTTTGGAAGCACCGTGAATCGAGCCGGGGACCTCCAGATTTATAACCAGGGACTCTGATCACCAGACCACAGAGGTGGTATGGTAGAGATTTACTAATTTGTACCTAATATCCAAAAATAATATGATATTAACTGTCAAATAATTCGTAGCTCTAGGAAACTAAGTCTTATCCGTGCTCACACTTTACCGCTTTGTCGGACTATACACTTCTTGCGCGTATTTTTTCAGCACATGGCATCTTTGACTGGCGAAAATATATATTTTCAACTTCGGTCACTTGTGTGTTTAGATTTCTAGCCACTCTGTGGCAACAGAGCGTTGCCAGGGTACACCTATGGAGGGTGTCTACACGTCATACCTGCAATGAGATAATGATTGTGACGATAGTGATTACCAAGATGTGAAGCCAAGAGTTATCTTAAACCTAACTTAGGTCTGACTAACCAAACCCTGATGATGGTTGGGATAACTTCCCTTTCGGGAAAAATAACCAAGGTACCAGCCAGGAATCGAACCTGAGACCCCTAGGTTCGTAGCCAGGTGCACTAACCAATATACCATGGCGACAGCTTTCACTGATTTAAGGGCATAGGATGAGGCAGGCAATAAGTAAAGAAAATAACCAGAATTTTCTTGAATAAAAGGATGGACAAACTACAGTGAAACATCAAAATTTGTAAAAAAAAAAAAACAAGCCAAAGAAACAGCACTATTGTATTTAGGGAGGATTTAATTTAATCCTGAGAAGACCCGCCTCGGTGGCGTAGTTGGCTAACGCAATAGTCGTGTTGATTTCGACTGCTGAGGTCGGGGAGATCGAGGTTCGAATCTCGGTCGGGTGAACTGGGGTGGTTTTTCCTAAATGGTTTTCCACTCTCCCTCCACGAAAATGCGGGTTCACTTCCTCTAATTCACCCTCGCATATTCCTAATCCATTAGCATAATTAGTACTTAAAAGTGTATAACCCGAACGGGTAGTAAGACGCGGTGTTAAATATTAATATTAATCCTGAGAATCTTAAGTGTATCCCTGAAAGATAAAGCGTGCCCTTAATGAGATAAGTTTTATGACTTCTATCTTTAATGGTTCTACTCCTCATTCCAATATTAATTCAATGTTTATTCCTTGGCTTCACGAAGTCATACACTCTAACTACCTTAACTTTCTGGTCTTTTTTTTTTTTAAGTTATTCGTGTTTTATGTTTAGCTATCTTTTTGACGTTAATGTCCATTTTGTGTCAGCGCGTCTTAAAACAATAATAACACCAATTTGCGTTGATGAACTCACAAAAATAGTACATGTACTACCTACAAGGTCATACTTAACGTTATTACGCCAAAACACTTAGTTAAATATAAATGTGGTTTTAATAAGTAAAAAAATTGTCAAATACATCTTAGTCAAATACCAACCGACCTTCGACTGAATGACGGTATTTAACACCTCAACTAAATATGCATCATACACAAAAATTGCTACCTCGTGGTATCGTTAATAATGCACGATGACCAATAAAAACAACCTTGGTGGGCTTTTTTTTATACCATGAAAACTTAATTTTGTCATTACGTTTGTCACATTTATTCGTGTCTTCACTGTTTATCTAAACAGCATTCGCATTTACATTTCCTGTTGTCACGTGCGATGGCGTCATATATTAGACAATGTAATTGCTTGGCCAGGACTAAATTTTTTACTTTCTCGCTATCTTACTGGTAGAGAAAGTATTGTGAACGTCAAATAAATCGAACTCAAAATTTTAATGAATTTTGATGTTCATGACACCCCCTGAATCCAAAAAAAAGTTGTTTTTGACTTTCCGTCAGTCTGTACCTCCAACTAGAGACTAAACTATTTTACCGATCGGCTAAAACTGGCATCTAGGGTTTGCATAGGGTTAACCCGAGGGATTTTTGGAATTAGATATCTAACCCTAAAATTAAGGGTAGTTTACTTAATGGCAAATAGAGAAAAAGTCGATTTTCTCAAAATAAGCTCTAACGATTTTGATTAAATTTCATTTCTAAACTTTTATAAATATTCAAAATAAAATGGTTTCTCTCAATATCTCCGCAAAATGATTTTAATGGCCTTGGTCTAATGTGTAATTTTTTTATATAATATCTCCTAAACTATTTTAGATATGAAATTACTTTTCGTTACAAATTTTTGGTCTATTTATAATACAAATATTTTATGAAAAGCATATTCTTATAAAACCAATAGACTTCAAGCTATACGTAAATAATATATATATATATTTTTTTTTTTTAACTTTTCGAACACAAAAGGTAAAAGTATTGCGACCGCAAAAAAAAAAATCTAAACTGAAATGTTGATGGATGTCGACGTCTCAAGACCCCCAAACCCTAAAAAGTGGTCTTTGCAATGACGTCTGTCTGTGTGTCTGTTCAAACTTAAAACCAAGAGTAGTTTAAGAAAGGACGAAAGGATAAAAAAATAGATTTTTTCAAACTCGCCTTTAACGATTTTGATTAAAATTCGTATCTAGGTGATGATTAAGATTATAAATAAACTGGATATTTTCATTTTACCATTAAAATGAATTTTAGGATACTTATAGAAGCAGAAACTTCAGTACCTCCGCAACTATTTGAGATACTAAATAACTAACTTATCATTGCAAAATTGTAGTAATATTAAAAATTAAAAACTTTTATAAAAATATATTTTTATAAATCCAACAGTTTCTGAGGTATTGGCAAATTGTGAGCTTTAGTTGTAAAGAGATACTACAGTTTTAACGCAATAATTCTCCAATGCCATAGAATAATTAAATATAAGTAAGTCTCTAAAAGTTTATGTTGTTTTCCCTTAAACCTCTTAGGAGAAATGTTTGTACAACAATGATCTATTCCCTTCATTTTAGACTCAATAGTCAATATTTACATTTTTTATTAGTCCAAAATTTATTAATGAGTAATTTAATAGCAATGCAATGGCATGAATATTTACAACACCTAATAAAATGTCGAACATTTTAATCGGAAGTTGAAATTTTAATACGAAGTGTTGACCCTTGTGGACCCAACATTGATCTTTTTATTGGTCCAAATATACAAATGAGGACATTAATTCTTTAAAAACAAAACTATAAAATTTAAAATCTGGACTAAAAAAAAGTTTTACATGATTATCGTGCAATTTATGCTTGGGTTTGCTAGTGTAAATTATTTCGTTTCACATATATTATGAGTTTAGAGTAAATATCTAAATTTTCAAACAATAGAGCGAGAAAGTTCGTGCGGAGTTCCGTACCATGTATTTTTTATTACTTTGCATTTCAAGAACCCTAACTTGTATTAATTAAGAATTAATTATAAGTCAGAATTTTGGCCTTGGTAATAAGTCACTTTTATCTATGAAAAGTTTTAATGTTCAATCATCACGTTTACGTTTTTATAAGTGTTTTACTCGTGTCTGGAAATTAAAAAAAACAAAGATAACTCATGAATGTATTTTAAGAATTTAAGTAGCTCCAAAATAGAGACTTACATGTAGGCCTGCTGCTAACTAAGCTCTTACATTAGTGAAAAGTGTCTATAATAAAATTATATAAGTACATAGGCAAATATGTATATTTATCTACTTTCTTCTAGTATAAAAATTAAATATAAATCCACGCTTTCTGAAACCTACCCACACATCTGTACAATTTTTAAAAATGTTTTCGTTACACAACATTAGTATAACTATATTGTTTTTCTATCCTGGCTATACCTCTTACCAATGGGGTAGGGATGAGAATGGTATAATTGCAAGGGGGTGTAACCGTACTTGCGAAGACTGGAAAAAGGAAGAAGCCTTTAGGAATAAACCACCTCATTACACCCGGCTGGATTCAATTTCCGACCTCCTTGAACAGGCAAACTAGACAATACAGGACTAGCAGCTTTGTCCATATACTCACCAATCCAGGTAGTAGTAATAATATTATTTATTTGTCCTAAGTTAGGAGTTGTTGGAGCCTGCTTTGGTGACCGCATGGCTTAAGGCGTCACTCTAGTTATAGATTATACTGCCGATGACGGGGAGATCATGGTTTGAGGCTAGTCAGGTGTACTGAGGATGGTTTTTCCTAAATGATTTCCCACTCTCTCTCAACGCAAATGTAAGTACACTTCGTATAAATTTAACCTTCCTTATTCCTAACCCATTAGAGTAATTAATTTATAGGCGTATAACCCGAACGGGAAGTAAAAGTGGGTGTTAGAAAAAGAGTTGTTAGATTTTGTATGTATTTTAATAAAACACTACGTTTAGAAACTTCACGCTTTGTTTAAACCCCCCCCCCCCCCCCCCAAATGAAGGCTCGGGCAAAGAAACATGATTGGTTGAACACTAAAAATGAAGCAATGACACATAAAAGAGGTAATGGGGTTGAATAAAGCTACCTTGATCAAACAATGATCGAACCAAGAACCCATCAACATGGATTAAGTAGTTTTTACTGATTGATGTAAGTTCCTCTTTCATTAATGACAAAGAGCGGTATAGCAGACGTTCTTCTAAGTTAACGACATATTTTATCTCCTTCCCAAGAAAAGTTTTTCTTCCAACGTTGGTAAACACGGTAACACCATTAGAGAGAAGAACAAAGTTTGTATTCAAAGTGTGGCTTTACGTCAGAGTTGAAGAACACTTCTTACCGACATCTTTGAGGGGCAACACTTAAGATAAACAACCTTGTCTTCGTCGAAGATGAAACCGAATTCACCCCGACATTTTTTTATATTCTTTATTATGTTTAATACCTTGGTTATTTAGTGATTAATTTAAGAGGTAGGGATAAGGAAGATAGTTTAAAGAATATAAGATATGCGTACAACCCGAACGGGTAGTAAGACGCGGTGTATAATAATAATAATAATAATAATAAAAATAATAAAAAATATAGTAAATTAATTATACACGGGTGGAGTTAAGCAGAGTGGAAATCTAAGCCTAGTGAACCCACTCGATATTTGAACCTTGGACTTCCCGCTATCAGAAAGTGAGTCTGTTTCGGTTCTGATGCCTAAGCCAGTGTGACCCCCAGTGCGGGTGCTAAATAACTATATACTGTATTAGATTTATCAACAGCTTCATCCTCTATAAGAATGAAGAAATGTATTTTCAAGAAACAATTTCCGCCCTAAGAAGTACCCTCTAAAGTCAGGATAAGTAAAGTATACCAAACATTTATTCCTATAGTGGATGGAAAATCCCCAATGGTTTTTATTTGTAACACAATATACATTGTTGATTGTCTGCGTGCTTATGGATTGTATACTCCAATCCCAACGTTGCTTATATAAACTTAAGAAAAACCGATTAAATATTTGGAAAGAAAACTGCTTCCGGTGATTGGGGGAAGAACAGGAGGCATAGTTTAGCGAAAACAGTTTTTAATGCAGCTGGTTGGGATCGAACTTTGCCCTCCCAGCTCAAAGTCCGACGTGCTAGCGGATTTACTATTCCTCACTCAGGTTGACTAAGATTATTATGATATTATTGTGGGTATTTAAGTTGGTTTTTTCCTCCAATTAAAAGAGAAATAACTAAGAGGTTTTCCGTTTTATTTTATGGTGGCACAAAAGTCTCAGCTATGATTTAAGACTGAATCTCGATTAAATAATATTTTAAGATGAATAGTGTCTTTGCTTTATTTTGAAACTTACTAACGTCGTAATAAAAGTAATCGGAAATATCTGTATGTAATTTTAGTTAATCGGTGAATGTATTGCCAGTATGACAACTCCAGATGTCTTCTAAAAGTGGTTGAGCCTTAGATTTGCAGAAAATCACAAAACATCTGCACTATCCCTGAGCTTTACTTAAAATCTTACGATATGGACAAGAAATATTAACTTTTAAGCTATTTTTCAACTAGGTAAGACTAATAATCGTGATTATTTAATTATCCTTTTTACCACTGCATTTTATTACCTGTTCGTACTAATTAAGCTAATTGTTTTAAGGATTAAAAAATATTTAAATAGAAGAAGTGAACCCACATTTTCGTAGAGTGAGAATGGAAAACCATTTTGGAAATCCACCCACAGTACATCCGGTCAAGATTTGAACCTCGATCTACCAATCATCGGCAGTCTAGTACACAGGGAAAGTAGCGCCTTAGACCCTGTGGCCACCGAGCGGGTGATTATTTAATTTAATTTGTAGTACGATGTACAGTGAAGAAAAGCATATCTAGTTTGCATTGTTGAGATAGTGATAATAAAAATAATAACAACGTTGGAATGTATGATAACATCTCTAAAAATAGGCATTATGAGCTCACAGGGACTTACAAAATGATCTTTGTTACCATATCTAACACTAAATGCCAAGCCATACTGTCACCAGCTGAGACCAAACCAGTGTCTTCTAGTCTAGGAAATAGTCATGGGGTTGTTGACAACCGGAAATATGTTATACTATAGCTTCTTGCTACTATGAAATTTGGCAGATACGGTCGCTTTTACTATAGTTGCATCTTTAAATGCACGTAAAGTGTAAGAAACACAGAACGGGAAAGGTTTGGCTGTGGGAAATCGTCATCGTTCTTCAACCCGTGCCCCCTCCCCCACCTTTATATTCCTGTAAACTGGCATTGTTTCATTGAAGCACCTGATTAATAACCCACCTTATGTGTTCCGTCATAATAACTTCCCACCCAAGCAAGCCCTCCACCCAGCACCGAGACGAATTTGTCAGGGCGGAATTAGCAGTGGGGCTGACGGCAAGTACAAAGGGGTGATGTTTTAAACTGAGGGGGGGGGTAAAGAGATTAAGGGTGAAGGGGATGTTATTGTTGTCAACAGTAGCTTCTTGTCCGGCAAAGGAAAGGGGTTTTAAGGTGGGTGGATCAATAAATAACTTGTCAGTGGATAAACAAATCACTCCTTTACGTAGAAGGGGCGTCCTTTTAGGGATGAATAAGAGTGGGATATTATTATGCCCCCGAGCATACGCATTGCTTTGAGCGGAAAGCTTTCTCTTTGTTGTCATGCTTTGTCAAAACCTTTCAAAGACAAGCACTGAGCGTAACCAACAAAAAAACTATTTATATCAACAATTTCAACCATTTTTAATCAACTGAAAATAAGAAAGGTGAGAAACTGGTTGACAGAGGAAAAAAAATTACAGTTTTCACATAATCTACATTAATTGGAGGATCATGCTGTATAAAGCAGAAACTTTGGACTTTAGGGAAGGTAGAAAAGAAATACTTGGAAGGCTTTGAAATGTGATGCTGAAGAAGATTTGAAGAAGATCAGATGGACAGACAGGGTGACAAATGAAGAAGTCCTAATAATAGTTGGTAAGAATAGAACCATTTTGGATGTGATTCTTCAATGTGAAGAAAAATGTATTGGACACACCATTAGGAGAAACTGTCTTCTGTATGACATCATAGAAGGAAAGGTTGAGGGAAAGAGTAAGGAAGATACAAATATTGGATGACTTGAAGGAAAGAAGAAAATTCTTGAAGCTTAAGGATGAGGCAGAGGACAGGGAGCATTAATGGTCTAAGTTTAGTAACAAAAGGAATTGACCTGTCGTAAGACGGAATACCCATTAACAAATTATAGTTTAGTTTCTTAGCTTAGGCCTACTTAAAATCAACTGAAACTTTCCATAACGTATCTATCTATATTCAATTGATATTCTTTTGTACAATCCTTTTTCATTTAGTCACAAAATTTTATAAATATTGTTCACGCGGAAAAACTTTATAAACACATCCATAGTTTACTTAAATGTTACTAGGTTATTTAAAGCCAAGGTGACCTGGTGGTCTAGGGGTAAGGTGTCAGACTTCTGTGCTGGTGGCCGGGGTTCAATCCTCGGTCCCGGCACAGATTTATCTGATTACCAAACCCTTCCTTCACCTATGACAAGATATCTTGTGAATGTGGAGAATGCCAGGCCTCCACCGTGGTTCGGATTCCACGTTAAACTGTAGGTCCTCCATTTCATCTCACAATCACACTACCACTACACATTAGCGTAAGTGCGTATAACCCGAACGGGTAGTAAGACGCGGTGCTAATATAATAATAATAATAATAATAATAATTTAAAGCCAACCTTCTAAACATAAAGATAAAAAAACATTAGTACACTTTTAAAAGCAAAGTTATTTATTCCTTATTTTAAGAGATAGAGATTATGACGATAAATCATAGTAAATGCACCTGTATTGGCATACGGCGTGATATAAAAACTAATGTGGGCAGTTACACATGAATAACCGACATGTGCAACCGGATGAGATTCAAACCTCAATTCACCCAACATCAGAAGGTCTGTCCATTTTTTTAAATTATTATTTTATTTAACGTGCACTTTATGAACCGTCTATACCAGTACTCTACTTAAAAACTAACTTAAATCTAGAACAAACACAACATCCAGCCCCCAACCGTTAATTCATCACTGTGAAAGGAGAAACCCACATTTCACCAATGTATTATCTTGTTTAGTTTGCCAGCTAATCGAAGGTCAATGCTCGATTCTCAGTTGGATGCACTGAGAATGGTTTTGCCAAAATATTTTATTATTCTCCGTCTAATTCTACGTTACTGTCATCTTTAAACCCAGTAGGATAGTTAAAATGTTTATAGACCGTGAGGTTAGTAAGGCACGGTGATTAAAAATAAACGAAACTCTAAATCCAGACAAGTAAAAAGCCCACACACAAATATTAAATTAAATGAACTCCGTGCTGCCAGGAACAAACCAAGCTCTCCTAGACCTATTAAAAAAAAACTCTTCCACACCTGGCCATAAAAAAATGGGACATGGAGGTTTTGAACAACTTGGGGTTCCCCTGCAATTTTCGGGACCATTATGCGTATTACTCGTGGTCATGCTTCAATCCCCTGAGTTAAAGTCTTTCAACGACCATCACTGGAGAGATCACGTCGGTATGATTACAATGTCTGAAACACTTTCTATTTGTTGGAAGGCATAAGCCGCTATAAAGGCCCAAAACATTAATATGCAAGGCCCGTCACGCGAGAAACGTTAAGATAAGCTATTATGAATATTTCTCACCACACACAATACCTTTCATATGTAGATATAATCTTTGGGAGATGTTGAGGAAATTGAACGTGCAAACCAAATAAAACGGGAAAGCAGGTATGCAGCTAGGAATTCTGAAGATGATGATCTTTACTTTGAATTATACATCTTAAAGGGTTCGGTCAGACTGACGAGAGATCGTCTGAGTGACTGGGTGGCTAAACTGATGAACGAGCGTGTAATTAGCAGACTGATCTTAGTTCATTAGAGGGTGGTTTCAACCACTGATTTATTGTCGTGGTTTTTCCATCCTCTCTCCAAGCTAATGGTGATTCCTTTTTGTAAATGCCTACTTTGATTATAATATTGAAGTATTTTAACATATCGGGTTTACATATATACATTATATTATTTATGGTCTTACCAATTAAATTAGGCCATTAGTAGCCAGTGTGTTAAACCTATCAATAATAGAAAAAAGTCAAATATCATGGGAAATTGATAAGTTTTCCTAGCACTCAATGAACTAACGTACAATAATATTGCCTAGCGCCTGTAAACTAGACTGTACCGGGTCGAGCACGCGTGCTTGAAAAATAGAACCAGTTGTGTTGAGGGAGTTTAAGAAACAATTTAAGAAAAAAATAACACTTAAGTACACCCGACCAGAATTCGGGTCCCACACCCCCGTCCTAGGTATATATGATTTAAATTGTAAATGTACTACCTATGTGCTCTTAAATTATTTATTTGCGGGTGGGGAGGAAGAAAGAATATTTATTTTGTATACTGTAGGTCTACTGGAATTAAAAATATTTTTTATTTACTCCCTCACAAGAAATATCCATAATTCTCACTCTCTCTTTATGTATTACTATATATAAACATACAGAGAAGAATAGAGAATGAGAAATTATGGATATTTTTTGTGAGTAAATAAGTTATGAAATTATTGATCCCTGTATAATTCCAAGGTTTGTCATACGAAGTAGCTCAGCTCGACTAATTCTATTGTAAGATTTTGGTAAGACATTTACATTGACATTTACAAAAGCTACTAAAAGTAGACGCTGATTTTTATAGGAAGAACACTTTCGACCATCAATATTGATTTAAAGTGACGACAATTAGATATTCTATAAATAAATGTCTTATACGAGATTTTTTATTTAGTTAATCTATAATAGGTTATCAAAAACTTCAAATAATATTTCATTGTGAATTACTATCTAATTTATCTCTCAATGATTAATTAAACACACTAATAATGTAAATACAATGGTGATCCCCCCTATATCAGCCCCCATCCCATCCCCCCCGATTGTAGCAACATAAGCTTCCAGTTTTCAAATAATTAATAATAATTAAAAATAATAAATAATTCAAATAATGAAATATTAGTAACAAAACCTATAAAACAACACTAAAAACACTCCACTGCATCAGCTTGCAATCAAGCTAAACCGACAGAGCCGCCACAATCTACTGGAGAAGATAGTGCCAACTTCAGAAAATAAAGCGTGTATTTATATCAGAAATCTAATAAACACTACTACTACCTTCTGAAACAGCGCTTTTATCTCATCAGGATTAAAAACAAAATCTTTCAAATATAGTTTTAGATCAATGACTAAGGCAGGGGTTGGCAATCTTTTTGGGCCCCGAACGACTTATAAACTTATCAAACGTCCCGCAACCACCCATAGTTTCTCCATTCTACTTACTTTAGGGCCTACAGATCCGATATTCATTCCTTAAATACAATGTTTCCTCACATACTTTCGTATCCACCTTTAAAGAAAAAATATATACAAGCTGGATAAAATATACATTTTAATAATAGATTATTAATTTTTTTTATAAGATTACCGATCTCATGACCGATCAAGATAATTTTGGTCGAACTCAAATATTATTTAAACGTAGTTGACATGTTTGCGAGATTAAAAGACTCGGAGGCCGATTTTTAATGAAGATATAGTTTTCTTACACGTTCGACTGAAAACTGCCGTGAGATTCGAACGTTCGATCACGATCAGCCAGTTGCTGACCCCTAACCAAATGTGAACCACCAACTTTCATCCCCTTGCCCACAGCACCGGGTAAACACCATCCTTTGTTCGCATGTTTATGCTGTTCTACAGTTTGTTTGCACTCAAATCCTCGTTGATTGAGCCAGCCATGCACTACGCCAACAATCTTATAAAGTGCATATGCTAATTACTAAAGGAAATAATTAATTAAATTGAGGTCGTGACTTTCAACGGAAAGTTGAACCGTGGTTACGTGACTTGTGACATTGTATAGTAGGAGTCTGGTAAGAAGGCCCTTTTAGAAACAGATTTTTTTTTGATCTCAACAACATTTATTTTTACTATAGAATTAGTGATATTTTCTCGTTCGTGGCCTAGAGGTAAGAATTCCTGGGTACGTATTCAGAGGTACTGGGCTATATTCCCGACACGTACATATTTTTCTGTGAAGCTCTGAGTATGGAACAGCGTCAACTCAGCTTCGTAAGGACAAATGAGAAGCTACAATACTTAAACGGGAAAGTAGCGGCTCCGGTCTAGAAAGCTGAGTTTAATGGATGGAGGGCTTGTTGGTCTGACAATATGACTCCCTTTATTTTCTGAAGTTGGCACTATCTTCTCCAGTAGATTGTGGCGGCTCTGTCGGTTTATCTTGATTGCAGGCTGATGCCGTGGAGTGTTTT
This sequence comes from Timema cristinae, assembly GCA_039000515.1. Lineage (NCBI taxonomy): Eukaryota > Metazoa > Arthropoda > Insecta > Phasmatodea > Timematidae > Timema > Timema cristinae. The sequence continues at coordinate 114,790,865 of JBCFYV010011172.1, forward strand.
TAGTGTTGTTTTATAAGTTTTGATACTAATATTTCAAAAGTGACAGTTGAAGATCACATGAGTTGTATGAATCTATTGAAGTACCGTCAGTTTTTCATAGGAAGCCCATAATTTGAAAACTGGAAGCTTATGTTGTTACAATAGAGGAGGGGGGGAGGGGTTATAGGGGGGATCACCATTGTATTTACATTATTATTGTGTTTAATTATTATTATTATTATTATGATTTAGCACCGCTTCTTACTACCCGTTCGGGTTATACGCTTAAGTACTAATTACGCTAATGGATTAGGAATTAGGAAGGTTGAATTAAAGGAAGTGAACCCGCATTTGCGTGGAGGGAGAGTGGAAAACCATTTAGGAAAAACCACCTCCATTTCACCCGACCGAGATTCGAACCTCGACCTCCCCGTCCTCAGCAGTCGGGCACAACACGACTAACGCGTTAGCCAACTACGCCACAGAGGCGGGTTCTGTTTAATTAGTAATTGAAAGTTAAATTAGATAGTAATCTACAATGAAATATTATTGGAAATTTTTGATGACCAATTATAGTTTAACTTAAAAAAAACCTCATATAAAACATATATTTATAGAATACCAAATTTTTGTCATTTTCAATCAATGTTGAGGTCGAAAATGGGCTTCCTATAAAAATCAGGGTCTAGTTTTAGTAGCTTTTGTAAATGTTAGTCTGATTGCCTTGCCTAATCCCTCCTTCACCTCTGACAAGAGGTGTATTAATCACAACTTGTGAATGTGTGGAATGCCAGGCCTCCACCGTGGTTTGGATCCCACGTTAAACTGTAGGTCCACCATTTAATCTCACAATTACCCTACCATTACACATTATCGTAAGTACGTATAACTCGAACGGGTAGTAAGACGCGGTGCTAATAATAATAATGTAATTGTCAGATAGGGTCCTTCCTACCAGAATCCTACTATAGAAATAGTCTAACCGAGCTACTTCACATGACAAGCTTTGGAAATTATACAGGGATCAATAATTTTATATCAACCTAAGTCAACATGTACGCCATTGGTTGGCTACAAGTCACGAATTTCAAACTAACTCTGTATGCTAATGCCTCAAAATAGATTAAATCAAACGCAATGATAATTCAATAAAAATCAACTATTTCTATAGGATTAAAATGCTTAGTTTTATACACACACATCTATACATATAATGGCTCAAGATATGAAACCAAGCTGTTGTAACTATAGAAGGATTTGGCTAAAAATAATATTTTGTATAACAACATTTTTTCGAGATAAACACTGATAACATTTTATTATATTATAATGTAGTGTTAGTTTATGTATGTTGATAATATTGGTAAATAAAACTTGACAATTGAAGATCACATCAAGACTTAAAGTATAAATGCGGGAAAGTAGATCTAATAACTTTTATAACTATTGGACAAGGTTCTTCCTTTGAAAACTAGACTGTGCTTCTTCATGGCTTATACTAACAAAATCCTGCTAAAATTGATGTTATTTTAAATACTATTTGATGCCTTTAGACACTTATTTTAGCGTTTATAGAATTTGTTCCTATATTCTGAGCTGTTTATACAAAAAATAAATTAAATTACTGTTAAAAATATAGTTTTGTTGTAGAGAAATTGTATTTAATATTAAAATAATGATGTATTCTTTCAGTGAAGGATAACTCATACATTTAATTTTTGTATTAAGGTAATTAAATTATCCTTTTTTCGTTAGTTTGTTTAACTCCATAGCTACTAACGACTATCATCCAAATATTAGGAATGAAGAGGGTAGTTCTAATAATTTTACCACACGACTTAGAAATTAACTTAATACTAGAACATACATACCACCGATATCCCACTAAAAACCTTTTCCCCCACCCTATCTTTCTGCTTGTCCGAGCTATGCATATTTAATCACGCTAATGGGCGAGGAAGGTAGAATTTAGAGGAAATTTACCAATATTTGCGTGGAGTAATTATCTCTGTGCACCCAAATGTTGTTCCTGAACATCAAACCATTCTTTTTAAGAAGGTAATAAACGTATCTTAGTTGTATTGAATTAAAGACGACATTTGGCTGGTTGTTTTAAGTGAAGAAATGTTTATTATACTTTTACGAGGTCAAACTCGTGGCCCTTTGCAACCAAAATGTAGCAGTGTGTCTATAAAGAATGAAGAGGCCATCTCAGACAGTTTTAGGTGTCAGGTTTGGAGTGTTTGGAAAGCCACAAGTCAGAAGTCAAACCCAGACGGTGCAATATAAGGTGTGGGTTATTGAGTCGTAAAAAAAAAGCTTCCCCACTCCCTTAACTAGGAGGTGTGGGGGAAGTCACGGGTTTGGTCTAGGCCCCATCAAAAGGAAGGGGAAGCGTCCGGCCTTTTCTCACCTGACAGTTTTAAAGATACTAACCAAGACTAGTAAAACGTTTAGTAGCTTACTCAGCATTCGAGTTTTGCACGCCCGCGTTTAGAGAAAGAGAGAACTAACAAACTTTTTTTTTTCAAAAGGTTTATTAAAACGTTTAAGAGTGCCTTTTGGAACATGAGTTTGATATTTAGATATTTAATTTTATTATAAATGTTTAAGCTTTAAAAAATAAATATACACTTCATCAAAAAATAAATCCAAACATGTAACATGAATGTAAAAATTTAAATTACTTCAGTACTTCGTTTTAACACCACATTTATTACTCGCTTAATATAAAGGAAAAGAATAAGGGAGATAATTTATAGGAAGTGCATCCTCATTCACATGGAGAGAAGAGAAGAAAACCATAGTGAAAACACACCAAGTGACCTGCTTGGGTAGCCACAAAGTTTAAGGCGCTACCCTCGCAGTGGACTAGACTGTCGATGATGGGGAGATCGAGGCTCAAATCCTAGTTGGGTGTACACAGTTTTTCCAAAACTCTTTTCCACTCTTCCCCCATGCAAATGCGGGTACACTTCCTCTAAATATAACCTTCCTAATCTCTAAAACATCAGAGTAATTATCGTATAAACCAAAAGGGTAGTAGTCTTGGTGCTAAACAAAAAACAACAAGTGCATCCCTGATGAGATTTGAAATTTGACCCACTCGTCATGGACAATCCAGTATATTGCGAGACTGGAGCCTTTAGGCAATGTGACCACCGGTGCAGCAATAAACGTTAAAAAAAACGAAAAACTAGAATAAACTCTAGTTTATTAAAAATCATAAAACTACTAGTAAAAATTTACCCTCGTCGATGACTGCATGGTTTTAAGGCGCAAGACTTTGTCATCGTTGATGGGGAGGTCGGAATTCATATACAGGTTAGTTGTATTGAAAATATTTTTCAATGAAATGTGTTATTGACATCCTCTATTCAAATCACGGATGTTTTTTTCTCAAAATTCAAATTTCTTATAATGGGCTATATAACTTATTTTAAGTCGGACACCCTAGCTCAAAATTTAGCGAGCAGATCTACTGAGTTAAGGGTCCCAAGCTCGATTCCCGACACGGCCTAGAAATGTATCATAAGTGAAACGTAAGTTTCCCCTTTATTGTGATGAATTAACGGCCTGGGGGCTGGGTGTTGTGTATGTTATGTATCTAAGTTAGTTTATAAGTCATGTGCTGATATAGCCAGAAGATGCAGTTAAATATATCAAATAATACATTTTATTTATTGTAAAATGTGGACATCCCAGATGGGCAATAAGACGTATAGCACACAGACAAATGACCCCGTCTCGTATTGATTCCAGAAACGTTACTTTCAAGACAGCGTACGTTATAAAACGTTCCATTTCTCAATGTCAGATATGTAGCTCTTACATTTCTAGTCACGGCAAAGCAAGTTAGCTTCACCTCATTACGTTTTTTGACACCGTCCTAAAAATATAAAGTGTCAATTATTCTAATTCTGTGCGCGGACAAAAGCAAGCTGAAGTTAAGAGGAAGGGAGCGAGTCTTTCCGCGGCAATAAAATAGCAGCAGCACCCCACCCAGCACCTTTCCCTCCGCCTGTTGACCACCAGTGTAGGTTTACGAGGCGGGGTTTAGATGCCTCGGGCCTCACACTTATGATACATGTTTATTGGTATGTTGGTATATCAGAACTTGGTTCAAACGAAGGGTCTGATCAGGGTGGACAACTTTCAGGTACTCCTTTTTTTATTATTTTCCCCTCCTTCAGACGCGACCTACATTAGGTGAAAGGTTAGCACGCGTGAGATTAATTTTCTTAAGTTTTGAATTTAGTCTATGATTATTATTTTTTTAGCTTATGACATTTTTGACCGGGGGAGATATATTATCTCATTCTATCACATATGTGTAGACTTTTAGCCACTCTCGTGGCATAAAATGTTTCCCAGGATACACCACAGGAGGTTATCTACACGTCGTACCCGCAATGAGATGTGATGATAGTGATATGAGAGTATGGAACCAGTGTAAACCTAGCTTAAGCTTAGGTAACTAAACTCTGTGACAGTTGAGATAATTCCCCTTTAATTAAAAATACCCATGATACCAACCGGGAATTGAACCTGGGACACCAAGGTCCTTGACCACTATAACATTGGACTGGTCGGGTCATTGATAACCAGTAAGTATACAGGCACCGGTAGCCAAAATATCTACCCTTCAAACATAATAATAATATATGATCTAGGTTTGTTTTAATTGCTTTATAATTGGATGGCTCATAATGGAAAAGTCACAGTTCGAAACCGGCCATGAGTTCAAATCTAGGCTCACTGCATATGCCATCTGTGTTATTTTATCATAAATATTATCCTTTAAAAGAATCAAATTTTAAATTAAATTCAGTTCCGAGACTACCATAAAATGTATTTAGTTCTGGAAACTGATATGCAGTGTTATAACAAAAACTGTAATATGAAGATGACCTTAACACACGTTGAATTTCTATATGATCACGTTTAACACCACCATACAGGCTATCCACATTTAACCACACTAATGGAGTACGAACGAGAGAGGGATATAATTTAAAGGCAATGTACCCATCCAGGATTTGAGCCCCAACCTCCCCACCACCGACAAACTTGGCTTGGAGCTTAGCGTTCAGTTTGTTTGCCCATTTATGAGGGTTATCTATAGTCAAAAATCCCTTAACTAGTTGTTTGCATTACAAATATGTGATCAATTCACTCTTGAACTGTAATAAATCTGTATTTATATAGGTGTAAGATTATATAATATTGACACTGGATACGAACATATTTCCTGGAAGCTTGCGTTGACTCGTAAATTAAACAATCTAGGTTCCAAGTTTAGCATTATACGAGTATGTAGACTTGTACGTCATTTCTCGTATTAGGCCTACACACGTTTCATTTTTAGCGCAGGTATATGGTGTAGATTACTGTCGCATCTAAAATTCATATATATTGGGATATAATTTGAAAACTCATTTAAATTAAGGTTAAATGCTATGGTAAATTAAATACGCACATTCATATATATATATAATTTTTCCTTACGTGCGAGATATTTAAACGAAGCTTTTCCAGTCTATATTCTGTCAAGCCTCGAATTGATGTTAAAATATTAACCATTTATTCTCAAATCTCTAACTAACAAATTAAAGTAATTTTGAGGAAGTCAAACATTCTTTATATTATTGCTTGAGTTTGTGAGACACAAAGCGCTTAGGCCGAATGATAAAATTTAGCATTTCTTAAATATGTGCAAAAACTTGAAAAATATGTTTGTAAGCCTTACTTTAAAAGCAGTGGCGTATTCTGAGAAAATTAATGGGTATGATGTACTATAAAAGTTGCAGGGGAGATTTGGGGGCCAAGGACCCTCAACTACCGTTGCCGAAGAACGTCAAGGGATTATTTCACGGGAAATATTTGAAGATGTGTCCCTTTAGAACAGTGTTTCTCAAACATTTATTATTTTCCCTTAACCATATGCTATCTTAGGAAATTTTGAGGCCCCCCTACTGCCATATTTTCTCTTTTTTTATTTATCAATAACGATGATTACCATCAACTCAAAATGTAATAAAAATAACTCCATGGCGTCAGCTCACATTCAGGTTATAACTACCGAGTGGTACTAAACTGTTTGACGAATTAGTGCCAACACTTGCGGATAGAGGGTGTCATGTGGTCAGCACAACGATGACTCAAGCCATTAAACTCGGTTTCTATACCGGACCCACTACTACTTTATTCGAGTAGCCCCTTACTTATCCACACCAGGCTGAGTTTTACCCATTCCAGACCCACTGCTTCTCAGATAATCTGGAAAGACTTCTCAAAAAATATGGAAGCGCTGGGAATCAAAGCCGGGACTTCTGGGTCCGTAGCCAGAACCTATGACCACTAGACCACATAGGTGGTCCTCAAATTGTAATGATATCTACATGGTTAGAAATTTAAGTAAATATTGATGTCGGGGCTAAGAGTGGTATGGGCACATTTCCAAATGCATGAGAGAAACACATTCTATTTAATTAGCCCAGTATAATTAAAAGCACACAATTAGCAATACTCAAAGCAAAAAATCATAATAAGAGTAAAATGAAGTAATACATCGATCAAGTGTCCATCAGATATTGATGAGAGGGAATCAGGTGGATTTTCCAACTCACGTTGCAATTAAAACTATTTCTTAAAGCCTAACCTATCTCACACAATGCTGCTTGGAAACAAACGAGTCTCCCAACTTGATAATTTATGCTCCAGAATCTATTTAGATGCGTAAACTCTGACTAACATAGGGGAGATTATCTCGGACTATTAATACACTATTGCTACGTCATTGGTTTATTGCTAAGATATTTACACATATCTTTTGCTGCAAGCAGTGGTGAACCCAAGGGGGAGAGGGGCAAACAGGGTATTTGACCCTCCTCTTCCCAAATATCATAAATAATTTTAATAGAAATTTAAATAATATGAGGTGTAACTAAAATATTTAGCAGTGAAGATGTGTTTGATGTATTTTAAAAACGAGGCTTTTGACTTAAGCCTAATATTCAAAAGGTTTACCATTGCACTCAAAATTAAAAATTGAAAAAAAAAAACACGCAAATAATAGCTTCGATACCATCTGCATTATTTAAATCTTTTAGTTACTATTCAACTATTCCAAATAATTTCTAAAAGCATTTAATATTCATAAATATTCTCTGCCTTCAGGAGTTAGGGGAGGCTGTGCAACCCCAAACCCGCTCTCTCCATCAACAATTCATTCTTGCTACAGCCTTGATTGAATGCCTCCCCCAAAGTAAATGGCTGGGTGCGCCACTGATTAAGTAAATTTTATGAACATCTATTTTATTTAATCTTTTCATTCTAAATCATCTTTATTATTATTATTATTATTATTATTATTATACTACTACTAGCACCGCGTCTTACTACCCGTTCGGGTTATACGCACTTACGCTAATGTGTAATGGTAGGGTGATTGTGAGATGAAATGAAGGATCTACAGTTTAACGTGGAATCCGAAATGGTGAAATTACACTCCTGATTTTTGGGATTCTTTGATGTATAATTATATAAAATCACAATGATTAAGAAGTCATTAATGTAGAACAAAAACTAAAGGGACACTATTAAAACTCTACAAATCCTTTCTACTTAAGAAAAACAAGAATTACCGTCAACTACGGTTAAAGTAGCCTTGTCGCACGGCGTACACTCTCCCCCCCCCCCCCTTCCCACTCTACCAGTGCTGAAATGCCTAAATTTGGAAGAGTGGTTAGATGTGTTTGGCAAATACATGATAATACATGTGACTAGAATGCCTAAACATAACTCAATGTATTTAATTAGTGTATAATTTAAAGCTTGTTACGTCAACTAACTATTATTTTACAATTAATTTTATATATATTTTATGTAATTTTACTTAAACTATACTAAATTAGCTTTTTAAATAAACATTGTGATCTTGAATATTAATACAATAGTTGGTACAATGCTTAGCCTGCTACTCATGAACAGCTTAACCTGGAGTGTAAAAACCCGAACTCATTGGCCAATTATTTGTGGCCGAGTGGAAAGGAATGTGTTTCAACCCCTTAGATATTGGGCAAGGTCATTAGAGCCTCCCTAGCTTGCCTTGCGGTTTTCAAGTAGCAGGCCCTGGGCTTCCTACCCTTAAAAACCTTTTGGAAGAAGAATTACTAAAAACACATTATATTTGGAATGTGAACCAATATTAGTTGAAAATTAATAATTCATTACATGTATATTTATTAACAATTTAAACATTAGTATTCACACAGTTAGCACAGACAGCATTGAGTTTAAAACAAACTAGTTCATATAATTATGGGTATGCGGCGCAGGACTAGCATACCTGGAGAATACGCCACTGTTTAAAAGTAATTCCAGATACAACCAAGCAAATATATTTAGGCGGTTCGAACACAAGCTCATTGAATTATTGGGCTAACAGACGTGAGATAAAATATATAAAATTAGAATAATTTAATCAAATAGTTGTGATATCTAAAACAAATTTTATTCTATTTCTAAAATGACTTATAGTTGGCTCAGTATACGCCTTACTCACTAACTTAACCAAATACATTACACTAAATACCGACCCCACAGCCCTATTTTCTAATAATTGTACTATCTTGGTAATAGTACGAACCCACACACAGAGAGGCCTATTGGACACCTCCGGAATAAAACTTGTATTTTTCTAAATATATAGTAAATCTGTTTATCACTTGACCTAATGGAATGTGCAGATCCATTATGTAAAAAATAAACACTTTAGATTATTGCTTAAGATTGCAAGGTTGACAACAAAAATAATCATTAGACAGGATTGATCAACTAAGAAAGAAAAATTTGAATATAAATTTAGTGTTACTCTGTCCTCGGGGGAATAAAAGGAACTGGTAGAAACATAAATAAAGAGGCAAACAACAAACGGCCATTACGTTCTCCCACCAGGTTTATTTATCTACCGCCTTGTTTCTTTAGTGGAATCGCGGTCGAAAAGTATGTGGGTGTCTGACATTTATAAAAGCTAATAAAACTAATTTTGTATAGTAATAATAATAGTAATAATAATAATAATCATCATCTGTCAAATTGTAACTATGTTCAGCTACAATCACTTTTGACTAGTCGTATTACAACTGTATGGCTAAAATAGTTTAAATAATATAGTTACATTTGATCAGTGTTTATAACAAATAAAATGTTAAAAGTTTTTAGGACAGGGGTCCCCAAAGCACAAACTGTGGGTTATCTGTGGTCCTCGAGCTTTGTGTATGCAGACCAAGATTTTTTTACTTTCTAAAGTAAATATGAGATGTCAATACTTTCTTTGTCTCACTTTCTCTCTTTCACATATACAGTCGAACTTGGTTATAACGAGATCGAGGTTGTTTTTTTTTACTTCCTAAAATATATATTAGATGTCAATACTGTCTTTGTCTCTCTTTCTCTCTCTCCCTCTCTCTTATATACAACCCGCCTCGGTGGCGTAGTTGGCTAACGCGCTTGTCGTGTTGAACTCAACTGCTGAGGACGGGGAGATCGAGGTTCGAATCTCGGTCGGGTGAATGGGGGGTGGTTTTTCCTAAATGATTTTCCACTCTCCCTCCACGCAAATGCGAGTTCACTTCCTCTAATTCAACCTTCCCAATTCCTAATCCATTATCGTAGTACTTAAAGCATATAACCCAAACGGGTAGTAAGACGCGGTGCTAAATATTATTATTCTTGTATACAGTCAAACTTGGTTATAATGGCCTCGGTTGTCATTTTCTCGGCAATCTGGCCAAACTATTAACTTTATAAAACCTCAGTTTTAGCGTCACTGCCACTAGGTTGTAACGTCAAAAGCTTCTCAGATATTTTAATTTAAATTTCCTCTCAATGTATGAACGTATATGTAATTCTAAATTTCAGTTTAAATTTTAATATAATACAGTATGTATATGGGAAAGATATCACAGTATTGTAAACAGTGCTCGTTACGTTGCGATGGAGCTGTACAACTCTAGAGCCTCCTCTTTTTGTTTGTTTTGAACTCGCTTGTACTAATCAAACCAGTCTGCGTATTAGCTTCAGGTAAGTTGTTTACCTCTAAAGTGACAGTTGAATTTCGGCCCTACATTTTTAAAGACACGTACGAATTGTGGCCCGGGCTCTTGACCTAAACTAGCCTAACCAAACAAAACTTCAATTTTTTGCCAAAACCATTGAACAACAAGAATTGGGGAAGCTTGGTTATTGCGAGGAATGTCGATATGAGACGATGATAGTTTCTATCTGAAATTTAAGACAACATGATAGAAATTCCACTGCTAATTAGATGGACGCAACTCATACCTCTTTCAAGTGAGGGGGCTGCAATTTGTACGTGTCTCTCAAAAATCCGGGCCGCCGCTCGAACAAGATTTCAAGATTAGGTCGCAACTCACCTACACAGGGCGTATTCACCAATCGCATTGAACTTCACGTTTGTTTTCAATGTTGTTTGCAAAACTCCAATGTGTACATGGACTAGGTCTCATCTCTGTTTTTGCATGTTATATAAGCTCACCGTTAGTTATGGTATTCATTATGGTTTATATAAGTAGGCCTACATGTTTTAATCATGGCCCATTTTAGTACAAAAAACCGTTATATCTATTCAAGAGAACGTATGTGTCATTAGAGCATATGAATGTGGACCACAAAAAAAGGCTGATGTATGTCTTGAGTTTGGATAAGTGAATTCTGCTGTTGGTGCAATTTAAAAAACCCAACAAGGATACAGTTTTCAAGGAATTTGAAGAAGCTGGAGGGGAAAAAAATCAGGAAATGCAAACATACTGATGGGGAAGCAGCACTTTTGAAGTGGCGCAAACAGTGTTGGGTTAAGCTATTCTTATGAGTGGACTAATTTTGAAAGAAAAAGCTATAGAATTTGGAAAATTGTTTTCTATTGAATTTACGTACTATAACAGACCACTATATTGTTTTAAAGCCTGACATTTGATTTCCTTTGCAAAAATTTAAGGTGAGTAAAATCGCATAGACGGTAGATATAGCTGAAGAAGAAATTGAACAAGAGGAGGATGCCACCATCGTTTGTCTGACATTGCAGGAGACAAAGAGAGCCGCTGAAACTATGTCAACCAAGTTCTAATGTATATATATAAATAATATATATGTTATGTATAGAGAGAGTATTGAAATCGTGAGTACTTTCTAACTCAAGATTATGATAAATTGGGTGACCTGGTGGTCTAGGGGTAAGGTGTCAGACTTCTATGCTGGCGGCCAGGGTTCAATCCTCGGTCCCGGCACAGATTTATCTGATTTCCAAACCCTTCCTTCACCTCTGACAAGACATCTTGTGAATGTGGGGAATGCCAGGCCGCCACCGTGGTTCGGATTCCACGTTAAACTGTAGGTCCTTCATTTCATCTCACAATCATCCTACCATTACACATTAGCGTAAGTGCGTATAACCCGAACGGGTAGTAAGACGCGGTGCTAATAATAATAATAATTATGATAATATTGCTTGACATTTTATCTGCCCAAGAACTCAAAAAGTGGTTCTTACAATTATATCTGTCCCTGTATCTATCTACCCAGGGCTACAGCCGTTGGATTTATTTAAAACTTGATATCTAGATGTTATATAGTAATACCTCGGGACCAACCAGTGATTAGATTCTAACCCTAAAGTAAAAGATAGTATACTGATGACTGCTTTATGAAAATGAGACATTTTTCAAAAATGGCTTTAACGATTTTGTTTAAAATAGGTGAGTATTTTGCATGGTAAATACACCGTATACTTGTTTTACAGAATAAATTTTATTCAAAGAAAGTTTACTGATGAATAATTTTTGATAATTTGAAATATTACAATATTAACTCTAGCGGGTTTTTTTAATGTTGAATATTTGGGGATCGTTTTACTTGATACACGAGAATGTATTTTTGTTTTTATAAAATTGGGTTGAACTTTAGGAGGATTTCCTATTATTATAAGAACAGTTTTTTTCTGAAATAAAAATATATAAGGCTATTTTACTAATAACCCATTTTTGATCAAATATAGTTACTAATTAAAATATACTTATGGGAAAGTAGGTAGATTGTGACATATGATTTATTAAGTTTCCATTTTGTTTGTTTTATGTTAGTAGTTTGTTGGTTATTTATGTATTTTATTGGGTTGTTTCCTCCATCTCTCACTGTCTATTCGAAGGGTATGTATTTTAATTATACTAATGGAGTTGGAATAAGGACGTTAGAATTTAGAGAAAATGTAGCCACATTCGTGTGGAGGGGGAGTGAGAAAACATTCAAAAAATAATGTTTGTTGCAAAAATATATGTTCATATTTTTTTTACTAAAAGTCCCTTCCTACAAGAATCTTGCTATAGTATTGTTTTCAGTTTGTTTTGTTACAAAACTCTAGCTCTGTAGAGTCATTGCGCCAGTTTGTAAACAACCTGTATATTATTATTCGTCCGAGATGCATCTCCAAGATTCTGTTGCTCTCTGTTCAGGCTTTCGGCCATTGGCGGACCTTGGGGGATTATATTAAAACGTAATGGTGTTAAATGGAAGAAAAGCATTAACTGTCTAGAGACCGGTGTAGACTTTTAATGGCGGCCACACCTGTTTCCATCATGGGACCATGGAGCATGACATGCTAGACCATATTGGGGGGCTGGGGGAGGGTAAGAAGTGGAGTAGAAGGTGGGGGCTGCAGTCACAGTTGATACTAATTATGTTAGTTATTCATTTCGTTAATTAAAGTACGATCGTTTTCAATTTATTCACCTGTTTTGTTGAATACTAATGGAAAGTCATTCATCTCTGTCTCACGCAGTCATGGGAAAACCATTTTTAATTAGTGTAGATATGTATGTGTGTATGTATGTATATATGTATGTATATATGTATGTATGTATATGTATATATGTATGTGTGTGTGTATGTATGTAAGTATGTATTATTATTAGCACCGCGTCTTACTACCCGTTCGGGTTATACGCACTGTATGTATGTATGTATTGTTTTATGTATGTATGTATATATGTATGTATGTAGGCCTATGTATGTATGTATGTATTATTATATGTATATATGTATGTATGTATGTATGTATGTATGTATATATGTATGTATATTTTGTATGTATTATATGTATTAATATGTATATATGTATATATGTATGTATGTATGTATGTATGTATGTATGTATGTATGTATGTATGTATGTATGTATGTATGCACCGATAATTGTTACATTATATATCATCATTACACCTCCCCTAATTGAAAATTACACAAATTTAATTTATTGTATACCAAATTATTTATTTTTTTGCACCACGTCTTACTTCCTGACCACAGTATACCTGGCTGAGATTCTAGCACCAATCTCCTCATCATCAGAAAACTAGACTGGACAAGACTGGCCCCTTTGTTCTTGCGCCCACTGATACAGGTAAGAAAATTATTAAAATCTTAGTAAAAACTACAATTTGTTATCTATAAATATTTAGAGTAGGGTTACTATATTGCACTATCGTTTGTGTTAATTTACACGCAATTTACGGTGAACTCTTAGATACATTTTGTTGACGGCCTCCATTATGACTCTCTCATAAATAAGCTGCATCATAGTGGAAACAAGCAAGGTATGCTTTTTACTATTCTGGGTAAACGAAGTGTACGTTGGAAGAGTGATTGGAATAAGTTTCCACCTCAATGTTATTATCGTGCTTCAATAAATTAAGTATCTTAGTCAACTCATTTAACTTACTTAAAATGAGTTTAGAAACTGATTTTTAAAAATGATAACGCGCATTGTTACGGTATAATATTGTTTAGTTGATATAATAAAATATGACAGATTAAATACTGTTTTTTATTATGCGTGAATCTTTATATTTTCTTTAAATTTATATTTGTTATATATTTATAATATTTTACATATACTTGAGGAAACCCTCACCGGACTGGCACGTCGATCCGCTACATATCCAACTTGTTTCTCTGAGTTAGACTCTTGTGGCAGAAAAACCACCCTGTGTTATAATTGGCATAACAAGAGGCCCCCATGATGAGGAACAATAAGTCCGTTCCTGGACCCCTAAAGCTCACTAAGGTATTATTATACTTAACTAAACTTTTGATACTTTTACCATTCAAAATATTTTATTATAAATTACAATCTATGAGCAGAACTACTGATAATAATAGTACTTTTACGATTAAATGGCCTTTTATTATTGCTCATTTAGACTTTTTATATTAATTACCTATGTAGGCATATGTTTTACTCAATTTTTACTTTTTTTACTTAATTTAGACCCGCCTAGGTGGCGTAGTTAGCTAACGCGTGGATTTGTGTTGATTTATACTGCCGGAACGGGGATATTAAGGTTCAAATCTAAGTCGGGTGATCTTTGGGTGGTTTTCCTAAATGTCTTTCCACTCTCTCTTCACACAAATGTGGGCTCACTTCATCTATATTCAACCTTCCAAACTCCTAACTCATTAGTGTAAATAATACATAAATGTATAAACCGAACGGGTAATAAGACGTGGTGATAAGTATTATTATTATTTATTTTAGAAAGATGATTTAAAAATATGATGGTGATCACGATGTGTTTTTGATAAAATGTAAGCACTACAAATCGTCATTAATTGGCATTATCTCATTTATGAACTACCAAAAAAAAAAATCTCGTGTGTTAGAAACACAAAACTCTAAAATTACAAAATTACATCTGGATCTACAATGTTTCATGAATCAAACAAAGTTAGTTCTTTTACTCAACATTTTTACTTTCTCATACCAAGAGATAGTATTAGACCATGAAAAAAATTAATCTCAAGATTATGACGAATTTTACGTTTTATCTGTAAATGATCCCAAAAGTATTAATTTTACAATTATGTATGTCCCCATGTCTGTCTGTCTGTTACTGAACACTGATTCAAAACGGTTTGATGGAGTTTGTTCAAACTTGATGCTTATATTTAATAGGGATGTACCCCAAAAATTTATTTTTTACTCTAGTCCTTTAGTTAAGGGTAGTTTACTGATGAGTTATTTTATTCTAAATTTTTCAAAAATGGCTATAATTATTTTGGACGAATAACTAGGAATTGTTTAAAATGCTAAATAGCAGTATATAATTTGTTTTTAAGCAAAAATTTGGGTACGGGTGATTAATTGAAGATTAATTTTTCAAAAAGTTTAAATATTTTTAAAACGGTTATAATGATTTGGTTTCAAATAGGTATCTTAAATTGTGTGACATGACAAACAACAGAGTATATTGGTTTTTGGGATAAAAACTCACTTAGTGGATTACTGTTGATTGTTTTTTTTTAAACTGGAAATATTTTTAAAACGACCCTAACGATTTAATTCCAAGTGGGTATTGTGGGAGTGTTTAACATTATAAATAATCCTGTATACTTGGTTTTGGATAAAAATTCTATAAACGGTTGTTTACTTAGGAATGATTTTTGAAAATTTGAGTTATTTAAAAATGGCCATAACGATTTTGCTTAAAATGTATATCTGGGGAGTATTTGACATGAACATTAAAAATAAAACTGTTTACGTGTTTTGGGGGGAAAATTTGTTTACGGGTTGTTTACTGATAGTTGTTTATTTACTATAATTTGAATATTTAAAAAATTGCTTTACCGATTTGTTTCAAAATTGATATAGGAAGACCATTTTATATAATATTAATAATAAATCTATATTTATCTGAAATTAATTAATTTAAGGGTAGTTTGCATTAAACAAATTAGAGAAAATAAGAACGTTTTAGAAATTGACCTTAAAGATTAAATTCACAATGGGAATCTGCTAATAGTTTTCATGATAAGTAAGAATACGTTTATTTTTTATTTTTACAAATAACAAATAATTTCAGGGTAGTCCACAAATAATTGATTTTTAAAATGTGAATTCTTTAAATATATTTTAACATTTTGGTCTAGAATTAATACATAAAGCGTGCATATTGTGGCTAACAATATAATGAGTTTGTTTTAATGAGTAAAACTTATTTACTAAAACCTATTTTTGAACATTTTCTGTGAAGCTATGTTACACAATATGAAAGTTTGTGTGAGTGTTCCGTACCATTTAGTTTTATCGCACTTCATTTTTTTCTCACAGCATCTTACTACCCGTTCAGTTTGTACAGTATTAGGGATTAGGAAGGTTATATTTAAAGGAAGTGTATCCAAATTTCTGTGAAGGGAGAGTGGAAAACAATTTTATTAGAACTACCCTTAATACACCCAATCTATACTCGAATCTCCATCTCCCCGTCATCGGTAGCTTAGTCAACTGCGATAATATCGCCTTGAACCATTCGACCACCAATGCGGGTGCTCTGCGTATTATTACCCGTACTGGCTAGCCTTATTTAGTACACCAATGTGGTAGGAATGAGAAAGGTATAAAAGAAAATCTTCCAGCATTTGCGTCAAGAAAGAGTGGGAAACTATTTAGTAAAAAAAATCACTCTGGCTACATTCAGCAGGGATCCGAACTCTGACTTCTAACATCACCAGTTATCGATACGAGACTGACGCCTTTGTATGTCTACCAATGTGAGTTATAATTTTGTATTTAATAAAATGTTTTTTTTTAAATTTAATACTAAAGCATACTTTTTCAGTATTATTGCAGATTACTAGTTAAACTGGTTGGCTGTCAAATGTTTGAAAATTATAACTTTGTTTTAGGTAAAACTCAAACAAACTGATACATTTCTTTATGAACACCACCTAGATGATTTCGTTGTTTAATTGAGTTTCATTGTTCTAGAAACCAAAAGGATGCGTGAAAATGAGTAAAACGTTGATTGAAATCTTCATTGGCTCACGTGTTCAGCCTCGTAGTCAATCAAAGTAAAGATCTACTCGTAGAGAATTATCAGGCCTGAACACATTTACCCGTACAATTTCAAATTTAATTGGAAAATGTTATCATCAAAATTTGTTTTTATTTTGCTTCTCGTATTCTTGGAAATTATGAATTCTATCTTTAAATCATTTCTATGAATAGGATAAAAAGTAAAAAAAGGAGATGGAGGGAATTTAAAAACACGCATAAGTAATTTGGAACTGGAATAATCATATTATAAACAAACAAATAAAAGTATTTTTTGAATGAAAGAAATCCCTAAAACAGTGGATCTGTTCTTTTGTTAGGCCAACTACAAAATAATTCAATTCAAAATGGCTGTTAACGAAGCCTGAGCCTCCAACATAATGACCACTGCAATGATATCTATACAGTGTGGAGGACTTTTTGTTCTCAACCAGTACCAATAACAATGGGAAGGGTCAACAAAACATTTAATATTTCAAAATAACCCCATTGGTTTGTTACAAAGCCTTTTATTGAACTATTTAGCCCCTAGTCTCCCTGAAGGGACTGTAACTACGCACAGATAATCTAGGTAGTAATAACATATGGGGGATGATATATGTTAAGGAAGGTAATATTCATTCCCTACGCTTCGTCAATACAATTTTTTTTTAATCTGAGCTTCCAGTTTGTGTTTTTTAAACGGAACGAAAAGAGGAGGGGAGGAACACGTTAAAGCTTGAGGTAATAACAATAATAATGATATATCACGTGACCAGCCTGAAGCGACTCCTGCTCGAGATAAACCTTATATTTAGAATGCAAACAAGTTGCAACAGATGCAAGGGAATGAATAAATGATCGGGTGTTTTTTAATCAACAGAAAAATATAGCATGGGAACCTTTAGATGTGAACATTGTATAGGAAAAATAGTGTTTAACCGGAAAATTCAAATTATGGTAATGTATACTTAAGAGAGGTTTGTATAATGTATTGCGCATTTTGGTAGGGTAAGGGGTAGTAAATTGAGGCAATTAGCGTCCATGAACAGAATTAAAATATATCTTCCGTGTTGGTATAATACCAAAACAGATGTGTTACTTTCTTTATTGTGAAGAACAGGATGTATGTCACATATTTACACAAATCAGATTGAAATGCACCTTTCCATGACAGTTATAAATGGCTTGTAGGCCTAAATTCCGTTTACTCTGTAAGGTTACGAGCCTACCTTAACGGGTACCATGGTGTACAAAATCTTTCAGGGTAGATGGAGTGTTCACATGGAATAACCTACTTTCGTTTGCGTCAAGGCCTTTATAACAACATTTTCACTAGTTCTTCATGTCTTACTGCCCAACCAGAATATCCGCATATTTATTCTAATGGGTAGAGAGAAACAGTTTGTAGAAAATATACCCGCATTTACGTGGTAGTATATTAAGAAACCATTTAGAAAATGTTTTTCGGTAATCTCGGATGTGATTTTCAGTCAGACCTCACCAGTTAGCACCGTAAATCCGAAAGGTATTGACGCTTTGTCTAGGCACCTCCTGGTGAGTAGACTTATTACAGCAATTATAAGTGTATGCTTTAATGTATATAGGTTTTATGTGATCGGTGGCTCGGTTCGGGCCATTTGTAAAGACAGAAATTCTCTAGGCATGTTTTTACTCAGTTTTACTTAAAACATTAAAATTGTTTTACAAACTATTTAAAATTCACTCCAGGCATTTTTGAATGTATAATATATGCGCGAAATAAGATAAAATGCAATTCATACTCTCCCAAAATAATGGTCTACTTGAATTCTCAACTTAATTGATTTAAATACGAACTGTCGATAGCAATATTCCAATAACAACAAAAAATGTCTCGTCAATGAAGTGTATTTATAACTATCAAAGAACATTGATAAAAATAGGTGTTTAACTGAATATTACATCGGGACATATTGTGACACATTGTGATAGAGAAGAAGAAGATCTTAGGTTTCTTTGTCATTTACAAATTGTTGTCCTAATTTTTCTGTTTGTTGCACCATACCACTTAGATAAGAGTTGATTTGTTACCATTTTTATTTAAAAATAATTGTATTATTATCTACTGGCTCTTTATACCGAAACCCAACTTTTTATTTAAGAAATACAATTATTTGATCTACTACAATAAGAGTATCTAGTCAACTGTTATCTTTAACTTTCTGAACAAGTCTATGTATTCTATGTTGTTGTTTCTAGTATATAGGTTTGAGAATGAATGGGACTGTATCTTATTTCAACAAATAGTACAGCAGAGATCCAGAAAATTAATGACACAGAGCTGTTAGATTCCGTTGGGAAGTGTTTGCTTATTGAGACGGTAGGGACATATTTATTTTTCTGTTAATTTGATAAATCAGGTTAATATACATAATCACCGGATTTTATCTATAATAGCCAACAGTTTTTATGAATGTGATAAACTTATCATGCTGTAGCGAAATTGTCATATGATTATGTATAGTAAGCAGCCCTTTCTGGTTAAAGTGATAAATCTCACGTTTGTGCAAGGTTGAAACTGTCGGAGTCCGTCTGAGTCTGTTGTGCGTATCAATTGAGGTAAATTTTAATTGAGTGCGGATGTGTGGAATGATCTTGACAAAGAATATGTTCGTTTAACCTAACCTGACCAAACCTAATCTAACCCAACCTAGCCTAACCTAACTTAACCTAACCTAAGCTTCATGATATTATAATTTATCGCTTCAACTAACAGATTTAGTTGTTATGTAAAATGGCCGGTTAAAATAATAAACTGAATGTATTTAATCACATCAACCACTAATATCAGTTACTTTGTAAAAATAGCCGGTCATTATGCACAATAACTAATTTATTACTTTAATGATAACATATATAAAGAGGGCAAAAGATAAGTATTATGGTGTGGTTTCAGAAATCAGATAAAGGCCACGTCACTCCCAAGCAGCTGAATCTCCCGTGTTCAATTCATTATTTTATTACTGCTCACGCGCCGTCCAGTGTCGATAAGCCGGCGACCGGTCATGTGTCGGCAATCAACTAAATGTGTCCTCCTGTGATAAGTGATTACATATTTAATGAGGCATACTCGGCATATTAGCACGTAAATATATATAACAATTATTAAACATTACGTGTGCTGTTTTGTTCATTGATTGGACTCAACAATTACCATTAATCTCTCTGGCTTAACGTCTATCACAGCACAATTCTCCACTGGGTAATATAAAACTTTAATGGAACCATTATAATTATATTAATGTTTTATTCAACAATTGAATGATGACACGTTACAAACCAGCATTACATTGATGCATTACTGAATAATTCATACTAGAAATACTACCGTTTGGAAGCAGAGCTATGTTTCGTGTAAAAGCAGTGTAATCAAATTAATCTATTGATAGCGAAAGATTTTTCTGGGAGTTTATCAAATGGAAACCTTTGATAGCTCACAAACTTAAAGCTATACTTTAAATACGCATAGTAAAATAACAATAATAAAACATGTAATGAAACACATACAATTTGGAGTAACTATCCAAAACACGACCAACTCCTTGATCTAGTGGTCAACATTCATGACTACTAATCTATAAGCTCTTGGTTCCCGAAAGCAAATTGTCCATATAAGTGCCATTGTTTTGAAATTTAGGTTAGTTAGGTTTAAGATCTCTACTGGCACCACTTAATCACTATCATCACATCATCTTATCGGGGTGAAGTAACCGCACTTACATGATGCCCCAAATTCATAAGACGTTTACATATCCACAAATGGCAGTAGAAGACCAGGAATGCTAGTCAACAAACCCTGCTGGCATACACTAACAAAAAGCCAAACATTTTGTATGATAATTTGGGAGAAAAAAGCTAACTTTTCAACTCACTAAAATATTAAAATATTAATTTGAAAGAACTCATATTTATCATTTATCCAATCCAGCTGAATACACTCGAATTATTTTCTATATTAATTGAAAGGAATTTTTATAAAGAGAAAATACTCTTTGAAGATCTATAGAGAGTATAAAATATAGAACATATTATTTATTTGTTGAACTATTGAACTTATATCCACAAATAACATATTTAAAGATACGGCATTAAAATAGACTTTTTAAATATAATTCCTTATTCAACTTTTATTAAAACTGAATGAAAATTATTATTTTCGTACAAATATGATTCTAACATTTTATTATGTATTTTTAGAACGATTTTACCCAAAATTACAACTATGGTGAAAAATGTATTGTTGATCACAGTTTGTGGAAGGCAAAAGTTAGTCAATCAAGTGTGAGCTGGATATCTTCAGTCCTATTTTTAAAATCTTTAATCATCGAAGATATTATTTTATGCTTAGTCAAAGTACGATAATTTGGTTTGGTTATGTTAGTTAAACATAAGTCTGGTTAGCGGTTGTTAAGGAAAGTTACGTTAATAGTAATATGTGACTTACTTTTGAATATAAAAATAGCAAAATTTGTCAAAATTTGTCAAAATCTACTTTAATATTTCGCTTCCAAAATTCTTGGTCGAGCCTGCAAACATTTTCCACTTCTTTTAATTCAAAGCTAGTCTTCATACCATGACATTATTTCTAGTAGAACGTCCATTTTGATAAGTGTAAATCAATGCTTAGTGTTAATTGGTAATCAAACATGGTACATGACTATATCCTTTAGGACACCTTTGTTCAGGGTCTTTTGAACCATATGAATAAATAATGTATTTAACAAAGCTTACTACTGTAATAGTTAAAGTTGAAATTCGTTGAAACTAATATATCCCTTAAAATTCGTTATATCGTCCATTGTCCATACTTTTAATTACTTGAATTAAAAAACAAGCGATCTTTGTAAGAGGGAGTAATTACCCGTTTTCGAAACACATGACTTCTCTTGAAATAGTCTGCTTTGCAGAACCCCTATAACAGGGGTCAGTCAAAGGTCGATTGCGATCGATAGGTTGATCTCGCAGCAATTTTCAGTCGATCACGTGAAAAAAAAAACATAGTTACGAAAAGGCCAGATTACCTTGCATTATTTCACAATGATACAGCTCATAGGATAGGGTCATAGTGGAATCCGTCAAGGTAATACTGCTTCCAAGCATTTTAGTTATCTATTTAAAAGAAAAAATATAATTATTGGAGTAAATATTGAATTTAAGTAATAAATAAAATATGTATAGAAAAAATAATTAAAAGTTAAGTGGGGAAACGAAAGTTGATCGTGAGAAAATAGATAAATGTAAAAGTCGATCGGAGCCCAAAAAGGTTGCCAACCCCTGCCTTAGAATAACAACTATTATACATACTACCCCTGACACATGGGAGATATTCTTTTCACATAGTGAAAACTGACGCGCCATCATTTGAAGCTGCAAGCTTATTCAGTGGCGTGATGATACATTTAATGAAGTGTGTTTCAGTGTTAGCAGTGATTCCAGTTGGAGAGTGAAGAAACCCACCATTAATTCAACACACACACATATATATACACCCCCCTCCACCAACAGTCCCTTCCCAAACCTCCCCTAACAAGTCGATATGTATTCACTATCTATCGCTCATTCACGCTACCGCACCATCATCAGTTAAATGTTAACACTCGGTTGAGCACTAACCAGTCACTTTTAAAACCGGGCTCATTTATAAACAAGTTGAGTGAAGTGGTGGAGAAATTGATGTCGGAAGGGGTAGTTTCGGTACGACTGACAAGCGAAATGGCTGCTCTAGACACTTTTATTTATCGTCCGAAATTTGTAATGTTTCGTTACGGAAGGGTGCACGCAGACGGAATATATTTTTGATAAAAAAAAGAAAAAAAAAGGAGAGGTTAAGGGAAATGAGCTTTATGATAATTTATTTTAAATATAAAATGGGGATGGTTACATTTTGACCTATAATTTTCTAAAATAAGTATTATCATTGAATCATTATATTTACCATAAGGAAGGGGGGAATTGTTGACGGCTTGGCAAACCCATTCGTGAGTAAAATTATTAAAGGGGAAAGGACCCGCACTGTTGTTCTTATTTTGTTCCAGGCTTTGAGCTGGGTGGCCGGTATTGGACACTAGCCAACTTTCCCTAAGGTGTCTTTAACTGTGAGCTTTCCCATACTCTGTACAAAGCATTTGTTGGTGAATTTGTTTTAAATTACACATCCTGGTCTGCGGCATGAATTGCTTGAACCTTCTATAATAACTACTGGCATTGGATTCTAAATATTACATTACAGTTACCTAACTCACGGGGTCATTCGCACCTTTGACCACTTTTGAAGTAGGCTCTGATTTACTTGTCTCTCACCTGCTTTCACACCTAGTGAGGATTAATCACATTTAATTTATTTTCCCTCCATCACTTCATCAAACCAGTTCGGGCTATACGATTTTTTATTACTTTACCAAGGCTACTATTATTTTTATTACTTTACCAAGGCTACTATTATTTTTATTACTCTACCAAGGCTACTATTATTTTTATTACTTTACCAAGGCTACTATTATTTTTATTACTTTACCAAGGCTACTATTATTTTTATTACTCTACCAAGGCTACTATTATTTTTATTACTCTACCAAGGCTTACTATTATTTTTATTACTCTACCAAGGCTACTATTATTTTTATTACTCTACCAAGGCTACTATTATTTTTATTACTTTACCAAGGCTACTATTATTTTCTTAATACACAATTCCCCATGTTTTCCAGATATTAGGAAAGGATTTCCCATTTTGTAATACACTTTTGGGACTATTTGAGAAAAGTTAGTTATATTTTCATGAAATCTAATAATATTATATAGTAATGCTGTTGATGTCAATAACAAGATGATTTAACCTTAATGGGGGAGGGGGTATATCTATCAAATGTTAATTAAACAAGTCAATGTTTCAAGTAGAGAAAAAAAAGGGAGAGATATGTATTTGAATCATTGATAATTATTAAGTTAATTTTTAATCATATACAAAGTCGTAATAATATTTAAAGCTTGCCGTTATATATGAAAAAATTCACAATTTTCCCAGTATTTTTTAGTTTTTTGTGAAATTCTTTGTGTGTTCCGGGTTTTTTCCAGACAAACAATTCCTTGTTGTTGTTTTTTCTCAGAGACAAAATATTCCCTTTGTTTTTCCGGATCTCCATATTTTCCAGATGAGTGGATATCCTGTATACTGGGATAGGTATGAGTACGATATAATTTAGAAAAATGTATTCACATTTACGTGCAGAGAGAGTGGAAAAACATTTTAAAAAATACCTTGAATATATCCGACTGGTATATAAACGTTTTCCTTCCTATCACCGGCAAACAAGTTATTAGCCAGACATTCAGTCTACGTGCTCACCACTGAAGTTTAGCCACACAAAAATCTGGCTGAATTAGAGTAGGAGTTGGTTTGGAAAATTTATTCTCCCTCCTCTCCGTGAAAATTGCATGTTCGGCTTTTTTTTTTTTTGAGCGGAACAGTACAACATAATTATGCACATTAAAATCAGTGACAACGCGAATATACTTTTCTCTTACGTCAAATAAATAAAAGTCAAACAAAAAATAATTGACAGTTCTAAGAGAAATAACTCAATGGATTTCTCATTAAGTTGTAGTCTGTCGCTATAACGTAGTATAGTCACATCAAGTTAAACCTTTAAGTTTTAAAATGTATTGAGATGTGGTGCTAGAAGATAATAAGAGAGGATAAACTGGACAGATCGGGTGACTGATGAAGAAATTATAAGACGATTCTATGAAGAAAGGCCAACTCACAACTTAGTGACATCACAGAAGTAAAATTGGAATGGAGAAGGAGATCAGGATGAAGATGAGTGTAATGGATTGATAGAAATTTCTGGATCTAAGAAACGAGGCTGTTGATGTGACATACTGGAGAAAGCAATTTGGACAAGGACCTGTCGAAATACGGAACACCCAATAGTAATAACAATAATAATAGTTCCAACACTGACATTAATAATAGGTCTACCGTTTGTTTATATTTTACTCTTTATAAATAATGTCAAACAAGATTTGTGTTTGTTAACGATAACTTATACGCTTGAGAACATGGCCGCAGAGATAATCTTTTTAAAAGTTTCGTGCCTTAATAACCACCCGGGCAATCTAAATATTTGAATATTTGATGTATAGATGAGCAAAATAGAAATATAATGTAAATGTACCCGCATTTGTGTGGCGAGAAATTATGTGACGATTTAATTCTAAAAATCAAAGTACACCAGCTGCGATTTAAACTTCAAACTTTCGACAATCGTAGGACCAGAAATTATTAGTGTGACGCCTTTTTAAGCGTACTTGACGGTATGGATAGTAGTCTTTCTTTTTTTTAGCACTGCGTCTTACTACCTGTTCAGGTTATACGCATATGTATTAACCATACTAGTAATTTAGGTATGAGAAAGGTTGAATTTAAAGGAAGTTTACCTGAATTTGAGTGGGGGAGAGTGGAAAACCATCAAGTAAAAACTTTCCTCAGTACGACCAACTGGGATTTGAACACCGATATCCCTATCATCGGCAGCCTAGTCTAACACCAAATTGATGCCATAGACCATGCGGCCACTGAAGCATTTTATGGTCTTTGTTGATTTAGTTACTTTCTGATATATATATCAGAAAGCAACTAAATCAACAAAGACCATAACATGCTTTAGTGGCCGCATGGTCTATGGCATATATATATATATATATATATATATAAGTTTGGATTTATCGTGAATGGTTTATACAGTAAAGTCCCTTCTAATATCTAAATAATTGCACTTTTATTTTTCCCATGGAATTTTACCTCCATAGATGGATTGCTTCTAATGAACGAGTGTACTGAAAGTAAAAGTGTTTTGCGCTACTCTGTAACATGACGTAATGACTTGAGACAAAGGTAAATCTAATAACCCCCCTCAGGTAAGTGTGTTGGAATGCGTGTGTGCTACATTTCACGGCTGAGCGCACATCCCTCCTAAGACGCCGGTCATTGTGTAAGGGACAAGTCTATTAGTCCAGGGTAACTTGCAGTGCTATCCTCAGACACTATCGCATATTGGGTAACCATAGGTTCGCATATGGTGGCCCTCCGGGAGAGCAAGGCCCGACAAGTTTAGTTTGATCTGTGTTTGTTTTTCCTCACTATGTAGTTACACATTTAAGGTATGTTATTTGTTTTTTTTACAGAAGCTCATAAAATACACACAAAAAAGTTAGTAACACTTGGGTTCGAAGTTATAATAAACTCAGAACCAAATGTATCACATCTTTTTTCGAACTAAATTAAGACATTATTCTCAACATCACCGGAATTAGAGCTAAATGTTCTCAAGGGGATCCATCGTTGTCAGAGTTTTAATTCACCTCCGAGCTATCCGCCTATTCACTATGGTGAGTAAGTAAGATTTTAAAGAAAATGTATCCGCATTTGAGCGTAGGTTTAGTGGGAAACCATATAGAAAATATAACCTAAAATACAACCGGTGGGATTCCCAGTCACCGACAAGCCAATTAAGATAAGATTGACCCTTTATACATGGTCCCGGAGGTCTGGTTCATAGTCGATTCGTCATCATATCAACCACAAGGCCTCAATTATCTTGTCCATCCTTAAGCATCACAGGAATTATTATCAATATGTTAATTTAAGGGGGTGTGTGTGTTTAAGAAGAATAAATAAAATAAATTACACAGCTATTTGTTTTTATTGAGAAACTGGGAAATACCGTATAAGAAAAAACTAAAACACAGTATAATGTATCCGTTTGGTTGGGGCGTTGACTATCCCGGTTTAAACTGGGTGAATTATTCATGCCAATCATCTCTATTTCAATATTTCAACGCACCAACTATTTCAGTCTTGCTAAAATATTACCTATTTACACCCGCCAAACCAGCAAACTGAAAGTTCCAAACAGTTTAAATAAACAATGGTTATTCGTTTATTTTTATTTATTTGAAGTATTTAACGTACACTTTCTGAACCGACTGTTAATATCAGTATACGAGAATTTCTATGAGTGAGAATGAGAGAGCTACCAATTTTGCCGGGAAAGGTATTTTCACATACATTCCAGGGTTCTTTTACAAGTCACCCGCCTCGGTGGCGTAGTTGACTAACGCGTTTGTCGTGTTGAGCTCGACTGCTGAGGACGGGGAGATCGAGGTTCGAATCTCGGTTGGGTGAACTGGGGGGTTCCTAAATGGTTTTCTACTCTCCCTCCACGCAAATGCGGGTTCACTTCCTCTAATTCAACCTTCCCATTTCCTAATCCATTAGCGTAATTAGTACTTAAAGCGTATAACCCGAACGGGTAGTAAGACGTGGTGCTAAATTAAAAAAAAAAAAATTCTACAAGTCACACTCGACGACTTTACTTCCTCTCAAAAGGAAATTGTGCTACAGATTTTTATCTCTCAAGACAAATCTGTCGAACCCGGCTGGGATTGAACCGGTAGAAATAAGGTTCTAAGGCGTGCACTTTACCCCAAGGGCCTCTGGGATCGGCGTTAATTACATAAACGCAAAGTAGAAAACATTTATTTACACATCTAAAACTATTGCTGTTTTATTCATGTGTATAACAAACTTATATGTGATAATTGTCCACAGGATCAATCCTGAAAGTTAAATCAAATTAAATTACATGAAATATGACAATTTATATGAGGGAATCGAACCCAGTACTTTCGACTGTCAACATCTTGCTCTAGAACTTCGCCATCCTAGATCGTTTCTAAACCAGAACTACTTTTGACTAGTATTGTACTAACTGGTTAAACTACAACAATAAGAGAAAAGTGTCTGTGAATACGAGATATATTAGTTTGGCCATTTGGGGTGTAAAGCCAAGGATCCCAAGATCGACTACCTCCAATTTGTCAGTATTTCCTTAGAGGAATTTAATATTTTACAATTGGATAAGGTAGATAGTAGAAACCAAACATATTTATAAAAATTAACCACTGGAGATTTATTGTACAGTATTCTCAACAAACTAATACCTATTTCACTTCCAAATGATCCAGACATTTATTAAATACAAATCTATGTCACAACATGACCTACACATTATTTGACTTAGTACAATACACTTACCAGTCAGTACCCTCTAGGAATATATATATTTTTGAAGTGAGAAATTAACACACATCTAATTTAAGAGTTATTCTAGAGACCCGTAGAACTGCTGAAATTATCTTATCTACTCAACCATGTGAATGGGCTACTAGCTCAGATAAGATACATTCCAATAAGTCCACCTTGAATAAATAATTAATTTGATGACCTGCAGTGTTGGCCGACTGGCATTGCACTTACTCACCATTGACAGGTATGTTACGATTCACATCCTGGAACAAAGTTTTAATTTCACTGTCCCCTAAAGATACGTTTTTTCGGTAGAGATTGCCAGTTAAGGGCAGTATTTTAGTAGTTTCTTATATCAAAAAATTCAACAAATTAAATCAAATATTTCCCCAGTAGAATCGATTAGTTTAATTTTCTTCACACAGTAAAATAAACAATTCTTGAATATTTGTCAAGGGTGTCCTGCAATTTTATGAGAACTTTTTCTCTTTTTTTTTTTTTTTCAAATACCACTATGCTCAGTAATGACAAATATTCAAGAAATGTTGTTATTACTATGTGTAGAAAATATAGACTCTTATGTTTCTTGATTTTATTTTGCCGAAAAAAAAGTAGTTTGCCATGAAAACTGTGAAAACTCAAGTTTTCTCAGGTTTCCTTCCATCACATCTTAAGTATCGTCTTAAGTATCTAACAAGTGTAAGGAAATACACTTCAGGATTCATTTTAACAATCAGCCTCATTTTGACATTAAATTTTATCAAGAATTATTATGATAATGTTTTTAAAAGAAGAATATTATATTGTTTATAAAATAAATACTATTGAAATCTATTATCCCAGTCTTTGAAATAATAAAATCCTATATAACTGAGCGTAATTTTTTTTTTTTTTTGAAGCACTACTTTCAAAATTATCTTTGGATTTTACTTTCTATTCCAAACATTTTTGGGTAATTAATGTATTCTATTTTATTATATAATAACAAATAATTTCAATAAATATGGACAGTGACCAATTTATGCTGAAACGGTCCATTAATTAATATATAATTATAATAGTGATTTCCTAGCACACAGATTCTTAAACTGTGATCGACCTTGGTGGTTTTGGGGTAAAGTGCTTACCTCAGGTCCCGACGTTAGTGGGTTAAAACCCAACTGAGGTCACAGGATTTTTCTTGAGTGATAAAAATCCGTAGCACAACTTCCTTCGGAGGGAAAGTAAAGCCGTCTGTCAGCCCAATGTCGATTGTGGCATGTAAAATAACCTTGGAAAGTATGTGAAAATAACTTTTATGGAAAAATTGGTGGGTCCCTTTCGCTCTCCCTCATAGAAATTCGTGTGTGCTTATATAATCATTCGGTTCAGTAAGTGAACGTTAAATAACTTTAAAAAAACTCAAACTGTGGGTTGCGACCTCTCAGGGACTCACAGATAACATTGACATTTTATAACTAGTGAAATTAAAAAGATAATAAAATATAACCATACATTTTTTAGTAAATTTGCAGAAATAAACATCGGTTGGAATGGTTTCACAAACCATAATTTAGTAATCACTTGTGGGATAGCTAAGATAAATTAATGGTTTCAATGGGTTATCTTCATAATTTGTAAAAATTAAATCAAAAATTGAATATCACCATATATAGTGATATTCAATGTGTTTTTATTTATTTGGTGATATTCAATGTTTGATTTAATTTTTACAAACTATGCAGATAACCCATTGAAACCATTAATTTATCTTAGCTATCCCACAAGTGATTTCTAAATTATGGTTTGTGAAACCATTCCGACCGATGTTTATTTCTGCAAATTTATTAAAAAATGTATAGTTAAATTTTAATATCGTTTTAATTTCACCATATATATGTTGATATTCAACTTTTTTTTATTCAATGTCTTTCCATTTTAAAACAAATATTATATCTACCAAGCAAACTGTTGGGTGCTCTTTGAAAAATCCCTGGCTTCAATTGAATCAACCAACAACTATTTTCATCCCGCTGTTTTAAGTCTGATAAATCATTTTTTGGAGAATATTACACTCAGCTCTTTATTATAGAGATGGGTCAAATCCTATATTTCTCGAATTCAAATCCCAAATTTTCTTTAGAATCTCGAATACAAATTCAAATCATCGAATCTTCAGAAGTACATTTTAGTTTGTCAAAAAATTGAAAAGCAAATCTTTAAAAAGTAAACAAATTGACATGATGGTAAATAAAATAATAAAGATTTTTTAAATTGGTGATTTTGTTTCTTTATTTTTTACATAAATGAAGCTAAATTGTTATTTTTTATTCTAATTACATGAATCTATGTAAATGATGAAAAATTGCATTTTGATTTCAATCTAAGGCCTTTATATTTGGATTAGAATTTTTATTTTTTTGCGAGATTATATAATCTCGAATTTCTATAATACCATATGATTCAAGGTATCGAGTATTTGATCGTCCCATCTCTGCTCTTTAAGTATCCCAATACAAAAAAAAGTCCAGAGAATTAATTTAAGGGGTTCGAGGTTAGGAAACATGTGACTATACTTTCTCGCCTTATCATTGCACGTATCTATCTCTGTATGAGTTGGTTTGCAGAGCTAGGTTTATTAAGAACTTCTTACTCATTTTAATGAGTAATACAAGATTCCAAGAATCTGAGCTATTTTTTTAATATCCTGTTTGGAAAATACTTACTTAAAAAGACTTATGATTTTAGACCAGTATAAAACATATTTCCTTTCATATTAAAATAACCTTAATTGTCAGAATTAATAAAATATTGTTACAGTAGATATATCTAGTTTAATTTTATACACTTAGTAATCTCAACAGTTCTTATATAATATTCACTTTGCTCGTTGGGGCTCTGCCCCCAAATCCACTGTGAGTTTTATTTGCAAAGGGATGTAAACTAATGTAATTCCAGAGCCGTTTTTTGATAGGTCTTACAGTTTAGCCACAAGAGACCTCCAAAGAAAGGTCCACACAGGCTTTAAAGTTACTCCATTATTTTGCATTTTTTTCGGGGGTTTAAATTAATTTTTTTAACTTTTTGGAATTTTTCCATCGGTTAAAGACTAGAAGCTATAAGTTTGCCAAATTTCAAGTGTCTAGCTCTTATGGAAGAGGAAAACATAAATTTCAGTGAGTGCGTCAGTCATGTGGCTTTATAATAGTAAGTATAATACCATGGACGTCACGGAATTTGACAAAGATTTTTATTTGTATTTAAAAAGTTTATCTTTATGACAATGATATTCAAGATATCATATTCTGAAAATTGAAAAATGGCACCTGGACAAGGGAATCGAACCCGGGACCTTTGACATAGTAAGCCAAATGTCCCGGCTTAGAACACTGTGTCCAGGTGTCATTTATCAATTTTCAGCATATGATATATAGATGTGAGTAAATTTCACTAAAACCAATATTATAGCTTTGGTTATTTGATTCATAAATATTCAAGAACTGTTGATGTTACTATTTATGGAAAATTAAAATAAATTTATTTACTAGAGAAACATTTTATTTATCTTGGCGCAGAATTAATTTAGTTTTAAAAAACTGCAAACATATTTACCTTTACTCGACTTTCCTACCGTTCCATAAAAACCAAATTAATCTGATTTTTCGTTATTTATTTAGATCTAATAAGTATAAGCATTAGCTCTTGTCAAAGCCCTCTTCAGTAGCCGCATGGTCTAAGGCGTCGATCTCGCAATAGACTAGGCTAACTATGACGGGGAGATTGAGGTGCAAATCTCGGTCGGATGTATTGAGGGTGGTTTTTCTTAAATAGTTTTTCGCTCTCCCTCCACGAACGTGCGGGTGGACTTATTTCTCTTCCTCTAAAATCGACTTTCTTCGTGGTTATCTCCTTGATCTGTTGGGGAGCATTACTCGTTACTAATCTAGAGGAACCGGGTTCGATTACTGGGTATACCATAGGTGTTTTCCCCTAAGGGTAATTGTTTCCTATGGTCGTCATGGTCTGGTTAGCCAGGCTTAAGTTAGGATTATGATTTCTACTATGTCCCACAATCATTTTCATGATCATCATATTATTTTAGCGAGATGAAGTCATATCACCTACATAGCGTACCAACCTCGGAAGAAGGTTACATATGCCACTGCCAGTTTAAGGTCATGAATGTAAAGCCGACAAACCCTGGTAACATACGCTAAAAAAAACTTTCCCGCCCGTATCACATTAGCGTGATTAGTACATATGGTTAAGGTATTGAATGTGCCAAACAATAACTCACATGTGGAAAACCACTCCAAATGCATTCGGACGAAACTTCGAAATTCCCATCTTAGAGAATTTACTCTGGTGCGAAGTTTACGGCTTAATCTGTGGGACCACAGGCACGGGTAGTAATGTAGCAAGTTATATTATATATATATTAGAAATAAATCTTAAAGTTTATTAAGCTTACAAGTACATTTGGTAATATATTTAAAATAAATGTATTTTGATATACAAAATATTGAAATGTTATCTAATTTAGGCTAATAAAGGGTTATTTCCCCATGATTCACATTTTAGAACCCTGAATGTTACATTAACGAAATTATTCTGCGTTATTTTCAACGTATATAAACTTATTTAATCTTTCCATACATAATGCTTAAGTTACCTGACGTAATTAAAATTAGAATAAAATACCCACAGAAACAAAAACTTGTTAACAGAGCAAATTAACTCAGCGTAAAAAAGAAAGGAAGATAGAATATAACGATTAAGTAAGAAAGTGTACCAGACAAAACGTTCACATTATTCTAAATTCGCGCTCTCTTTTTATCCACCTTACGGTCGTTTTCTTTTCCCTTGGAAGGATAAAAAATTAAAGTAATCCTAACGTAGTGGTACGTTTACTTTATCTTTTTTTAAAGCTATCCATGGTAGCAGTCTGGATTCATATTTGCATAACACTTTTTTTTTTAAATTCACCACCCTTACAAAATATATATATTTTTTAGTCCCTATTTTTTCTCTTCTTCCTCTTCTTCGTGAAAATTGCATGTTCGGTTATTATTTTTTGTATACAAATAAAATACAGAAGGATAGAAAAAAAATCGTTTCATGTGATAAAAAAATAAGGAGAGAAGAAAGACAAAGAAATAGAGAGTGAGAAAGATAGAGAGAATTTGCAAGTCATGTTATACCCTTTACTTGATCTGAAGATATACTGTATGGTAGCTATGGGGGAGGGGGTGGAAGAAGAAGAAGGGGGTTGTAGCTGCACTAAGCATGGCTACAGCGAAAACTTGTTATAATTTAATTTCGAGATAAGAAGAGTAGGAAGATGTGTGTGGGGACTGGGGGAGTAGAGGAGAGGAAGAGAGTGTTATGGTTGGGTTATGAAGGGGTTAAGGCAAGTGTTGGGGATGGGCGGGGGTGATAGAGTGAAGGCTTGAGATGAAAGTGCCTCTCCAGTTGATGTCTCAAGGTGTGTGGTAACCTTGCATTCGTATGTGAGGAATGAGAGAACGAAAAACTCCTACGAGTCGATATGTCACCCATATATACACGCACGCGCTCCTTATCTCCAGGTAAGGTTATGTAAGTTATCGTAGTACGAGGGAAAAATGTGTGTTTGCAATGTTATGACTAAGAATGAAATATACTGAGCATTTTGGAAAGGAAGATAACATTAAAATATTTATTTATAATTAGTTCACAACTAGTTTTATATAATATAAAAAACAAAGAAAATTAAAGTGCAATACTAAAAATCAAAATTTTAAATGGTTGATTAGTTGTGTAGCTTTTATACTCACTAACACCACATCGGTGGGCACGTGGATTAGACGTTTAGTTTGTCTAGTCTGATTTGTTAGTCACGGGGCAAGCGAGGTACGAATCCTGGCTGATTGCACTAAGGGTGATTTTACATTAATATATTCCTAATCTCCCTCCACGCAATTTAGGGCTCATTTATTAGAAATTTTACCTTCTTATATTTCCTTATTTTGTTAACAACGTTTCTTTATTCTCTCAGACTATACTAATTTGTTCTAATTACACTAGTTTGTTAGGGGCAAGAATATATAAATTATTAAGAAGTGTACCCGCATTTATGTAGATGGAGAGTGGAAAACCATTTATTAAAATCCACCCTCAGTACACCTGACTAGGAATTGAGTTAGCCTAGATCCCTCCGTTATTGGCTGTCCAGTACATTGCGAAAGTGACGCCTAAGACCATTGAACCGCCAAAACGGATATTATTTTATATTTCATTAATGTAGCTATATGCAAGTATATATATATATATAGTAGTGAATCATTGCAACGATGGCTGCAAATTATCACGATAAAATGTATTCAAATCTTTTTTTTACTTGGAAATGTCCTATAAAATGAAGCCTCATTCAACTTTCTTAGTTAAAGGCTTACTTTTCACAGGCCAGCTTTCCATTGATTTTGATCTTTCAGTTTTTATTTTTAAGGATAAAGTAAGTTTTTATTCTTCCCTCTACGATAATAACTTTAAAACGACCCATCTCCTAGGCCTTTACCTGTTTTTTGTACCTTACCAATTAAATAAGAATCGAGTTATTATTGTTAACCAAAGAGAAACATTTTATTTACCAATATAAATCAAACACTAATCAGAGCTATCATGGTGATGTACAGATGAGCCACTGCGCTTACAGAAGAAAAGATAGACATTTTCTAAGAAAATTGTGTTTTATTTGGAAACTTCTATTTTGCTGACATTCTGAATTCTTAGCCTTTGAAATGAGTGAGACTTTGTCAAAATTGGCTCAGCCGTTTTATCATAATTTTATTTACTGGAAATGGGCTTATAAGAGAAAATGTGAGAATTAGAATGATTGTGTAAAGATGTGAGTGAGAATGAGAGAGTGTGTGTGAGAAAGAGTTTGAAAGAGAGAGAGTGGGAAAGAGAATATTTGTGTGTGAGAGACAGTGCGAGATATAAAGAGTGAGAGAGAGTGAATGTGTGTGTGTGTGTGTGTGTGTGTGTGTGTGTGTGTGTGTGTAAAAGCTTGTGTGTGGTTGTGAGAGAGAGTGTGTGTGCTCTTGTGTATGGGAAAGAGAGTGAGAGGGAGTACTTTCGCTAAATAGACAACTTAACCTTTTAATTTGCAAATTATATCAATATTGTTAATTTAAATGAGAATTAACTATAACAACATTTTAATAACCATAAATGTTTACCCAGTCTAGGAAATTAACTCCCCCAATTAAAATATATAGGTAAAAGATGTGCAAGGACCAGCTATTATAACAGCCATTTTATGATAAGAGATAAATATTCAAAAATAAAGAAGGAAAAATAACCATTCAAACAAAATTATTTATTTCTAACCTACTATCATTGGTATAGTTTGTTTAGTATGTATAGATTTTTGACATAATTTTATATTTTTTCCGCCGTACAACTTAAATAAGTGTTTGAATTTTTAACCAAAGAGAAATAATTTATTTACAGGTATAAAACCATGCACAAATAAAGGTTTTCATGGTGATGTAGACAAAGAATGAAAAACTGAATACTCTGGGAAAATCAGATTTTTGTTGGAAACTATTATTTTTACCGACATCCTGGACCCCTAACCTTAAAATAAATTATCGTTTGTCAAAGATCGGTTTAGTCATTTTCTCGTAATTTTAATTACCGTAAATGGGCTTATCAAATTATATAAAGGTGTGATAGTGAAAATGAGAGTTTAAGTGTTTGAATGTGTGAACGTGTAAGTGCGTGAGTAAGTGTGAGTGTGAATGTGAGAAAGTGAGTGTGAGGTGTAAGAAAGTGAGTGTGACTGAGAATGAGCAATTGAGAGAGATCGAGTTAATGTAAGCGAGTGATAGTGAGAATATGTGTATGTGCTAGAGAGATAAAAGAGAAATACTGGGAGAAAGGGGGAAAAAAAAGAATGTGAGTGTGAGAGTGTGTGTGTGAATGTGTGAGGAAAGAGTCTCTGTGTTAGGGAAAGAGCGTGTGTGTGTGAGAGAGAAAAGAGAAAGAGTTTATGTGAGGAGAATGAGTGATAAAGTGTGTTAGAGAGTGTATGTGTGAGAGATAGTATGTGGGTGTGTGTGTTAAAGAGAGAGAGAGAGAGAGAGAGAAAGAGATAGAATAAAATTTTTGGGAGGGATATTGTGTAAAATAGAAAAAAAATTGAGAGCGTGTGAGACAATTTGAGAGAAAAAGTTAGAGAAAGAGGGATCAGAGAGATCGAGAGAAAATTAGAGTGAAATAAAGTTCAAGAACAAAAGTGTTTGAAGAAGAGACATTTTGAGCGAGAGAGAGATTGAGATTGATAGATAGCTAGAGTGATTTAGAGTTTGTGAGATAGAGAGCGTTTGAGAAATAGAGAGAATTTAAGAGAGAGAGCACGTTTGAGAAAGAGCTTAAGAGAGATAGCATAATAAAGATAATTTGAGATAAATTGTATGATAAAGAGTGTATGTGAGGGTAGAGGATATGTGAGAGAGAAGGATAAAGCTTGAGAAGATGATATGCGAAAATGTGTTATTGTGTGTCTGTGTGAGGGGAGAGAGTGTGAGAAAGAGTGTCAGATAGGGTAAGAGAATGTTAAAAAATAGATGTGGTACACAAAGCATTATGGTGCTTTGAAATATCATTCCCTCAAAATTATCAACATGGAAACATAGCTGAACTTACTGTATTTGTAATAATGTGAAAAGATAGACGCGTTACACAAAACATTACTTTTAAATATCATATCCTCAAAATTAAGCTGTAAAATGAAACATAACTTAAATTATATATTTGTAGTATGTTATGATTTGCTAAAAGGAACATCAAAACCCATTATATGAATAAAATGAACATCAAAACTCATTATTTGAAAAAGAAAAAAAAAATTAACACTAAAACTCATACTTAGATAGTTAAAATTATTATTTTTAAACATTATTCTAAATCATCGTTTTTGGGTTTATAATACATACCAAATATATTTAAACATCATTTTATCATGCACGAAACCAAACTTAAACAATATTTTCACGAACTTAGCAAATTAACCTTTTAATTTTCGAAATACACTCTATATTATTGATTTAAATGCGAATTAACGATAACAACATTCCAATAAAAAAAATGTTTCCCAGTTTAGAAATCTCAATTCAGATGTGTTGTGACCAGCATCCAAAGAAAAATATTCATCCAAAGAGAAAATTGTGATATGTTTGGACCAACAAATAAAGATTGAGTTATTATTTTTTAGCCAAAGAGATATATTTTATTTAGAGATTTACAGCCATGGAACAAATAACGGTTTCCATGGTGACTAAACAAAGAAAGAAAAACTGAAAATTCTCTGTGAAAAATGTATTTTCGTGGAATATTACTATTTCCCCCCTACATCCTGGACTGCTAACCGTTAAAATGAGTGGTCGTTTGACAAAATATGTTCAGTCATTTCCTCGTAATTTATAGTACCATAAACAGGAGTATAAAATTATATATATATGAATAGAAAAATAAATGTAAGACAGAGTGAAAAATTAATATTCTTATGAAAGTATGGAAACTCAAAACTAAAACGGGCTAGCATGGGGATTAAAGTAATCCAATTTATGGTTGGCCAACACTTGACCATATCACATCAAATCGGCTTATGTTATATATATTGGATTAAAATGGGTAAAAAACTCAAAATTGTAATATTTTACTAGCTGATACGAAGCGATATGAGCTGAAGGGCTACGCCGTAGTGTGCGCCTCTTGGACTCAAAAAGGACCAGTACAGTGTAGTGGGTCCGACAATCCTCGTGAAAGATATTTAAAGTTCACGATAAACTAACAAACCTTCAGTCTTTGCGGCACATTGTTTTGCTCTGGGTACGTGCCATGGAAGCAGAAAACGGATTACGCATCCAGTCCAACAGTTGTACGGTAAATCAGAATGGGGAAAGTATAGACTAATTTTTCCGGAAGTAACTTCAAATGTTTTAAATTAAAAGTGTTTGAAATGGTGTAGTTTATAAGTTAAAATGGTGACCTGGTGGTCTAGGGGTAAGGTGTTAGACTTCTGTGCTGGCGGCCGGAGTTCAATCCTCGGTCCCGGCACAGATTTATCTGATTACCAAACCCCTCCTTCACCTCTGACAAGACATCTTGTGAATGTGGGGAATGCCAGGCCTCCACCGTGGTTCGGATCCCACGTTAAACTGTAGGTCCTTCATTTCATCTCACAATCACCCTACCATTACACATTAGCGTAAGTGCGTATAACCCGAACGGTAGTAAGACGCGGTGCTAATAATAATAATAATAATATAAGTTAAAGATTATAGAAAGCAAACTAAAAGTATAATTTATGGGAAATAGTACACAGAACTATAAATTTGTTCTAATAAAATGCTTCGAGGCGTACATGTTTGTGCACAGGGGCTACTAATTTTTAAATTTCAGACCTCTGCATGTGGTTGATATCACGCAACTCTCACGAGAGACATAGACACACCAACTATTTTCATCTAGATCATCTTTCTTTTTTATCTTGTAGCTGTAATTTTGATTTATAACAAATAACTTTTATTAAACAAATTTATTTTATTCCTTATATTTAAACTAGTTTTTAAACCTTTCCATAACCGTCTAATGTCATTATTACCCAACCAAAAAAAAAACGAAACTTCAATTTGTAAATGCACGAAAGGTTAGGTTTTGTTAAGTTGGGCTATCTTGTTATATGTTTTAATTTATTTTTAACGTTACCTTTCTGTACCGACTGGTTATATTAATCACAAGACTCATAAAACTAACTTAAATCAAGAATAGACACAACTTCCAGCCCCCCTGTCATTAATTTATCACTGTGAAAACGGACACCTACAATTTACCAATGATAAAGTTTTCAGCAATGCATTGAGCCCGGGAACCTTAGCTCAGTGAACAGAAACGCTACCGTCTGAGATAAGGTGTCGGATTTAACCTGTGATAAAAGTATATCTCTGTCACTTAGTAAGAGTGGTTAAAGTGAGAATTAACTATATTAATTTTATTTTTAGTAAATAAATTACAATATTTCTTTAGATACTATATTTTCTGTGAAAACTGTAGTTCGTTTCGGTATCAGTGTCGTTTGATTTGATCAGCCATGGCTGAAAACTGTCTTGGGAAGATACATACCAACCCTATCCAAGGTTTGACCTTGTGACTTATTAAAACCTTGAGAACGCTAGTTTATCTGGGAACCCAAGAGGCCAAATTGATATTTGGGGTGAAACACGGATTCTCTTGAGACAAACCCGTTAAAATTGTTGCATAGCTTAAATTTGCATCCAATTTTGTCACTACTAGGCGTGCCCTATTGCATAGGCCCTTTTTAGTATTTAAAATCCAGAGTAGCATGATTATACTTCCCATTTAAGTTTAATTTGTGTGGGGTATTCTCGAGGGTGTAAAATTGTTTAAAAACTCTACTCAATGGTTGTAATTTTTCCTGCCCATCCTCACAGTTAGCTGAGTCCACATTTGTGTAACAATGTTTCTTTCTTTCTAAAATACATAATACTGCCTCATTTATCTTAACAAATTCGTCATTGCGTGGACACAGGATAGCTGTGATTTATTTATTTAATTATTTAGCACCACGTCTTACTATTGTTCGGGTTGTACCCTTATGCACTAATTACACTAATGGGTTAGGAATTAGAAACGTTGAATTTAAAAGACATGAACCCTCATTTACGTCGAGGGAGAGTGGAAAACCATTTAAGGAAAATGATCCCCAGCTCACCCACCTGAGATTCAAAACTTGACTTCCCTGTCTTTGGTAGTCTAGCACAACATGAAACTAGTGCATTAGCTAGCTACGCCACTGGGGCAGGTAGCTGTTTTATACATTTTCGAAACATAAATTGGGCTAAGCCTATTTATAAATGTATTGTATGTATGTATGTAAAATTAGATAATCGTATATATTTATTGTAGGCTAAATTATATTTGTTTGTATTTCAATTTTAAATAACCCGCTTATGTGGCCGCATTGTCTTAGGCGTTGCTCTAGCAATATACTGGACTGATAATGACTGGAAGACCGGAGTTAGAATCCCGGTGGTGTGGATTGAGGATGTTTATAGGTTTTCCACTCTCCCTCCACGTAAATGTAGATACACTTCCTCTAAAATTCAACTCTTCTAATTCCTAACGCATTAGCGAACTAGTACGGGTACTAAAACGCGGTGCTTGAAAAAAAAATCTCTTGTGGCGTTTTGGGGTTATCGTTAACATGTCAAATTACACAAACACAAACCTACAAATTTGGCACAGGTTGTATTTATAAGTTTATGTTCTTATATTACTCTGCAATATTAGTTGTATGTTAATTAGAGTAGTTATCTATTTGTATGAATGCATATATAGGCTTTGTAAATGTAAGCTTAAATTAAGTAAATATATTAAAAGTTTACTGTAAATTTTTTCATTGAGAAAAGATACACTTTTTGCTAACTAATATGAATACAAATCAATCAAACAATTAAAAAAAACATGTCACTGTATTTTAATTTGCAGTTTCTCTTTGGATTTGAAATTTGAAATTTTTATTCTAGGTTCGCCTTACTTTTGAAATACAAATAACATCACTAAGAAATAAAATTATTAAATAAATCACGTTTATATTTCTTATTTTTTTATCAGTTATTAAGTTTGAAAAATTTGCGCATCTCTTGAGTGGCTTCTCTACAATTTCATTAAATTTCCGTTTTCTATCTCATTGAGCAGTACTAAAAATCCTCTGGACAGATATAGGCTCTACATACATACATACATACATATAGATACCATTAGACTTTATTAACGTAGATTCTCAATGTGGTATTTCAGCCCAAATATTTGTCCAATCCTTCACTAGAGTATAAATCAAGTTACAATCCAATATTTATGTGAGCATGTGCTCATGCAAATGCTTCACAGGACCAAGACCAGGGATGGGCAAACTACGGCCTCCCAGTGTGTTCAATCCGTCACACGGGATGAAATAATTTAAAAGTGTTGCATTGTGAAGCAAGCTTTTTACTAAAACACAACTAAACTGTTTTTTTAATTTAAAATTATGCCAAAAATCAACATTTACAAACTTGGTAAACCGTGCCACAAAAATATATGGCATTGTTTGCATCTTCATGTTCATTCGAACAATTGTTTTCAATCATGAAACTTAGGAAAAGTGATCTTAGAAACCGACTTACTTATGAGCAGTGGCGGCTCGTGTATAGGCACTGCGGAATTGCAACACCCTCTATTTCCACTTGATATTATCGATAACATTTAATATAATGTGTCCATTTTTCTTTAATCCTTTCTTTACTTTTGTAGTACAATATATATATATATATATATATATATATATATATTCCTTAAGCTTAGTGTCAGTACTTCAGTAGCCATCTCACAGTTTATGAAAAAGATAAAAAATCTGTGTATGGAACTGTGTGCTTCACAGTGCCAGCGACGTGGTGTTTGACTGTTGTGCGCATGCGCACATAGGAAGGGGAGGGGAGGATGGAACTGCCAGGTAGAGAGAGAACTGTTGCTCTCACAGTGCCAGCTCTGATGTGATGGTGGAAGGAAGTTTTTTTACTCAGCGTATGTTGTGCTTAAAAAGTTAAAGTGTAGAAAAGTGTAGAATTAAATTATTATTCTGCATCCAGCTATTCTAATTGATTAATTTTTTTTTCGTTTTTTTTTATTTAACAGAAAGACTAAATGCGCTTGCAGTACTTTCAATGAAGAAAAATTTGCTCAATTGTCATCCAGAGATCAAGAAGAAAATTATTGAACTTTATGCGCAAATTAAAACAAGAAGAATGGATTTAATTTTTAAATGAATAGATCAAGCTTAAGTTAAAGTAATAAAAACATGTTTGTTTTTTTTGGTCGAGATTTTATCAAGTTCCTGAATAAATATTCTTTTTATAAATGTTTTTTTTCTTTTTACACAATTTTAAAACAAAGGCTAAACATTTTCTGGAGCAGTATCCTCACTAATTTTAGCTACGAGCCGCCACTGCTTATGAGCATCTGTCTTCTCTCTTGGGAATCGCTCCCCCACAATTTAACCCATATTATAAAACAATGCTGGACGCTCATTAACAGTCTCACTTATCTTACATGACCCATCACATAAATCTTCTGAACAAACTTAAAAACAAACCAAGCCACTAAGGTATTTATGATTGATATACATTCTCAATGTATTTAAACTTATTCATGTCAGTAGATTTGTGTGGCTACCATTTTGTAAATGAAATTTGAAGAACAATTAATGAATAAAAAGGCTTGGCACACCAAATTCATTTTTTTTTTAAATTTGGCCCTCCTGTAAGTAAGTTTGCACATCCCTTGAATATATCACATTAGTATACAATAAACGTTCTTCAACAATAATGACTGGTATTGTCAATTTTAACAAATTAAAATATTGTGGGAGTTTGGTTCAATTTGATGATGATATTAATTTTATATTTATTTACAAATGTAATATTTATTCAGATTGTAGCTGTGTTTCTATGGTTGATTTTAAAGTAAGAAAAAAACTACAGAACAGAACGTTAATTTACCGCTTACATTTTTGATAGTTACCGACATATTTAAATTTGTAGACAGATGATCTACCAAACATACAGATTATTAATTTTTATTATTATTATTATTATCAACCGCGTCTTACTACCCGTTCGGGTTATACACACTTACGCTAATGTGTAATGGTAAGATGATTGTGAGATGAAATGAAGGACCTACAGTTTAACGTGTAATCCAAACCACGGTGGAGGCTTGGCATTCCCATATTCATAAGTTGTGATTAATACACATCTTGTCAGAGGTTAAGGAAGGGTTTGGCATTCAGATAAATTTGTGCCGTGACCAAGGATTGAACCCTGGACCCCAGCACAGAAGTCCGACACCTTACCCTTAGACCACCAGGTCACACTACAGATGATTAGATGTGTTTAATGGTGGTAATTATGTGTTAAACTCAAAAGAAAGTAACATCATTGTAGGACAGTAATTTTAATTTTCACTTATTATTAAAAATTAGGGGTGACCTGGCGGTCTAGGGTAAGGTGTCGGACTTCTATGCTGGCGTCCGGGGTTCAATCCTCGGTCCCGGCACAGATTTATCTGATTATCAAACCCTTCCTTCACCTCTAACAATACATCTTGTGAATGTGGGGAATGCCAGGCCTCCACCGTGGTTCGGATTCCACGTTAAACTGTAGGTACTTCATTTCAACTCATAATCATCCTACCATTACACATTAGCGTAAGTGCGTATAACCCGAACGGGTAGTAAGACGTGATGC
Organism: Timema cristinae; assembly: GCA_039000515.1. Classification (NCBI taxonomy): domain Eukaryota; kingdom Metazoa; phylum Arthropoda; class Insecta; order Phasmatodea; family Timematidae; genus Timema; species Timema cristinae. Next base: position 114,834,189 of record JBCFYV010011172.1, read on the forward strand.
AATAATAATAATAATAATAATAATAATAATAATTAAAAATTAGGAAGATATTTGGTCCATAAAAGGACGAGGCTACTAGGGAAAGGAGCAGATACATAATGATGAGTTATATACATTGTACTCATCACTTGATATTGTTAGGATAATCGCATTTCACATATTATGGTGGGCAGTACTTGCAGTGCAAATGGAAGAATACAGAACAGCGTTCAGGGTACTGAATGGTAAACCCAAGGGAAAGAGACCATTAGAAAGAGACAATTGGGAAGAACTAGAAGCAGATGTGAGAATAACGTTAGAATAGAGCTGAAAGAAAAAGGGTGTAATGAGGAGGATTTTATGAAACTAGCTCAAGATACGCATAGATGGCGTACTTCTGTAAGTGCGGGAAAAAACTTTAGAGTTTCCAATGCCATAGAGTAAGAAAGTAAGTAGACCTATAAAGAGTTAACATAAAGCGTAACGTAAATAGTTTTAGTGTCATACAAACCGTAAGATAGAATTTAAATAGGATATCGAGGCTCGAAATACGGACGGGTGAATGAAGGTTCCTAGCTCCTAAATGTTTTCCCACTCACTATACACGCAAATTTGGAAACATTTTATCAAAATTATATCTTCCTCCTCTTTAATGTGTTAGTGTAAAAGCAGATATACCCGTACGTTTAGTGAAACACGGTGAACATACACTAAAGTAGATTTGCGATGAACTGCGATCTTGAAGGTCACTCACATCAACATGTCGTGCACGCATGCGAATAGGGTTAGAAAAGGGGCGGACACGCACGTGCGTGTGTACAAGGAACAAGCGAGCAGAGAAATGAATGTTACCGTACGTTGTTTCATGACACGGGTAGTATTATACGTTCTCTATACCGGCCGCCGTGTGCAGGTGAGATGGCTATCTTCGCTGCACCGTTTCATAAACTCGCAGTATACCCTTCTCCACTCCACCACACCATAGAACAAGCATTCATGTACACTAATATTTCACAAGTGCTGTAATCTATACACAGTTTGTTTCACTCACATTTATAAGCAGACTTTAATGAAGTTTTTTTTTATTTCATCTTGTTTCTAAAAGCTTATTTTTAGATTTCTAGGATGGCTTACAAAATAACAAAAAAACTTAAATACACTTATTCGTAACTTTGTCATAAGGGAGGCCAGATATAGGTTTTAGATTATTCAGGTCAGTCTTAGTACCAAGTGCAATCTAAAAACTGTTTTAGTATCTAGATAGGAGTGTGATACATTAATTTTATACATTAGTATCTTAGCGTTTCTTTAAATTGATACAACTCCTTTTGGTTAAATAAACAGTTACTAACGAGCCAACATCATGTTTATGGAGAAGGAGGATAATTTAGAAAAAGTGAATGCACATTAATGTGGAGAGAGTATTGAAAACGCTCAGGAATATAATAAATTTGAGAAACAATTCCCATTTGCACCTGGATGGGTTTCGAACTCCAAAGGTGATTAGGTGCAATAGGAATTTACATAGTCATTACAATTCAAACAAACATTAGTATTAGTATAATTATATCTCTTTTGGAAAAAAGCTTATTAAGTTCAGAAAACACTGTAGTAAAGAAAATTATTTCTAGTTAAATTTAATTTCACAATAAGTAAAAGCTCCTTGAGAAAAATAAGTTCAACTTAAAATTCCTAAAGATTCCAAAGAAATATTTATAATATATTTTTAATGTAAAAAAAAAGTAATTTATATTCTAGATCTGCATTTACGGATAAGAAAGAACAGAACGGGAAAATGTTTGCTACATATTTATGAATGCAAAATGTATAAACAAAAAAAAAAAGTTGTAATTTTAACGCAATTAATTTAAAGATAAGACTCAAAAGTTTTTGGTCAAATATATTTTTCTCGGTATTCTAAGAATACTTTCTTGTGGAAGGAAAAGTGCCATTTTCTCTCTTGTAAATGCAGAGATAAGGTAACGCCATAAGTTACGAAGAGGGATTACAGCGTATTTAAATATTCATGCGCGTTATACGTGTATAACGAGAGGTAATGATACATAATTGAGTATTTACAATGTAAATAGCACACATGAGATAAAGAGGTAGGCACATATTTGCTTCCTGAATAATATAAATTATTTCGTGTTTGATCGTTAGCTGTCCACCTTCTTACTCTACGGATATTTAGTCATTTTGAAACACAAATTTCCCTTATTTCATTAATAATAATAATAATAATAATAATAGTAATGAAGGAATGGGAATTTAATCAATTAAAATACATTATAGCAATAATTTGTAATTTATTTAACTGGATACATAGCGATACAGGAGTTGATTAAAGTCCATTCAGAGGAAGGGTATTATTTATTTTAGTAGTATTTGGGGTATTTATTTATTTTTCCTTAAAACGAAAATGTATCAGCACACGATTTACAGACCCACTTTGAACAGCAATGTTTTACTTAGAACACACAAGAACGGTGGGAATAATTATTATTCTATCTAAGTCTTAGGATGAATCCAGTCATAATTACTCAACTATCTTAGGCGCAGTCTAGGATCGATATAAGTTCTCCTACACAGGTTGGGTCGACCTCAGTGACCTTGGGGTGGAGTGCTTGCCTAAGGACCCAATATAGATGGGTTCAAACCCAGCCGAGGTCGATGGATTTTTCTTAAGGATACAAATTCGTTTGCACAACTTCCTTATGAGGAGAAATAAATATGTCGATGTGGCATGTAAAAAAAACCCTGGAAGATATGTGAAAATACCTTTACAGCAAAATGTGTAGTCTCTTTCGCACGCGCTCATAGAAATTCACTGTGGAAGGCAACTATACTTCCTGCACTCCCCTAGCACATGGAATTTCTACCAGATAGTGCAGCCATCACTAATCATTCGAAGAGTTGAGTGCAACCCTTGCTCCGGATGGATAGAAATAACATCATACTAACCTCCTGGTTGTTGACTTAAAAATAACAAGAACACATGTAGGATAGCCTTAAACAAACTCATTCAAATATTCTTATACTTAATTCTTCTCATCCTCTTCGCATATAGTAGACAATTTTATAGCTAATAGCCATCATATATACGTAGCCATTGTACGTTGCTTATTAAAACGAAAATAGTGGATGTCAATAGTCAATACATGAACTAAAATAGCTTGTTAATATTTTATTACCTTGGCAAACTCACTTTCTAGACATATATTTGCTAATTAAAATAACTGTATTTTCATGTCTGTATATGCTTTTATAGAATAGCTTTTCAATTCGGGTACATGCATTTCAAATGTGCATTTATTAACCATTGAAACGTAAAACATAATAACTATATTATTATTTAAATATAAATACATACATATTAAAGTTTAACAAAAGTTTCATCTACTATGCTTATGCACACACAACGTCATTAATTGCTTAGTTAAAAAGTAATTAAATAAAATGTATTTTCAAGTTTTTAAAACCTTCAATGTGCTCATATAAAAATCATACGTAAGATTTGATTACCTAAACTAAACCGTTATGTTTTAAATAATCTAGCCATTTGCAATTTTAATTTCTGAAAATCGTTAAAAGTAAAATGAAGTCCAATAATAATTAATTGGAGTTTTCAAAACGTATCACTTTACATATAATAAGCATTTTCATGCTTAAAATTGATTTAACTACTTATATATACAATGTTGCCTTCCTAACTTCAATGTTAGTGTTATTCATGTGTGTGTGTGTGTGTGTGTGTGTTTTTTCATCAAAACGAAAAATCAAACGTAGTGCTAGTATATATGTAATTAAATAATGAGTTAAGAGAGACAGGTCGAGTTTATCTGGGAAATAATGTTATTGCAAGCTCCCACTTAACCTAACAAGCTTCTATAACAGTGGTAGTTCTGTGTGGAATACAAATCACATTAGCTGGTCTCTCTGATACCCACACAGTTTTTACTCGCGGACATTTGCGAGCCATTTGTATGCAAATGGGCTTCGACCTCATCCAAGAGAATATTGGATATAGATAAGCCGGTTACGAATAAATCGTTTTTACATCTACGTTGTATGTACACGCATTAGAGTTACAAAGCTTGTCAAGTTTGTTTTTTTAGCATTTTTTTAAAACACTGAACAGTTTCCTTTCAACGCTTATAGATGCACATTTACAAAATTAGTTCCCAATAAAAAGGGGGGATTATCACAAAGAACTTTTTTCCCATTTTAAGTTTGAAGTAGGTGAAAAAAAATGCTATCCCCGAATAAAGAGGAATTCCACACGGTTCATCCCGTACTCTTTGTGGATATAAAAAACCTTTTTTTCTGATTGGTTTGTTTTGATCGTTACCGCAAGATAACGTCTAAACAAAACCGTTTATCATTTACTGGTAGAAAAAATCGGATGGAAAAGAGAATATACATATATCTTTACAAGAATGAATCAATTATTCTTACGCGCCAAAATTATTTGGTTCAACAATCAAACCATTGCTATTTGTTTTTAATTATTTTTTTTAACTAAAATATCAGTTAGTTGATGAAATGGCACTTCCAACGTTGTGTTTCGCTTGTTGACCACAATTTTTAATAAAAATTAGTGTTCATTTTAAAATATCATAAAAAATAGTGAATAATTACTAAATAAATTTAAAAGCATGTTTAACTTATTTAATCTATTGAATTCTTTCAAATTTAAAATTATTATTATTATTATTATTATTATTATTATTTAAATGCCATATTTAACTGTAGATGGAGTAGTAAAAATGTTAAAGTCAAGATCAAGACAGGACCCCGATTTCTCAAAGGCTCTGAGAGTTTCTAATAATGATCCTAATTTAAAAATCAAATAGATTTAAAAACCACTATCAGTAACATTATGGAATGAAGCTTTATTTACTATTGTGAATTAGCAACAGGCCACCAAAAAGTTAAGAAGGTGAGATTGATCGATTTGAAGCCACGACCAACAAAAAGATTTTTAAAAACTCTCCTTTTCATCTGTATCAATTCGCCTTCCCTAAAAACACAGAAATAAGCACATATAGTCATAGTACACACTTACTTCTCTATGGAAGAAGGAACTTGAAAATTCATTACAGTACTTAATTAAAGAAGCCACCTAACCCTTTCTTTCTATCCAGTTCACCTCATTACACCCTATTTCTTTCAAGTTCATTTACTTAAGAACTCAAATTTTGAGCTATCTTCAATTAATTAAGAAAATCTTGCAAAAACTGAAAAAAAATTGTATGTGTTTGAAAATTTTGAGCTCTGGACAAATACCCTTAACGCGCTGCCACTAAACTAATCGGGCTATCGGTGTACTATTACAAATTTGAGATATTCCTATACATAGCAAGCCTAAGACTTTGGTACCATTAGTACAAACCTCGCCTACTAGATAGCACTGACGAAATCTTGAGTGTCAGTTTGAAGAAGATTAAGTGAACAAGCCACACGAGGACAAACACGTGGTGTGAACATATTAGCTAGAGCAAACCTTTTATTTAACTCGTGACTATGTGGCCAGAGTACCCAAGTCTTTTAGCGACCAGGTGCATAGTCAACTCTACATAAGAGTAATTTGAACATCAGTATTTTTTTTTTCAATTGACATTATTGTATTTGAACATCTAAATATACAAATAACTAAATAATATGTTTACTCGTATTAATTAAATGTATCTGATAACTACTCTAACATTATGACTTTGACAATTTTTTATCCACTCTAATTTTTTTTTAAGTAAATTAAATCGTTTTTAGCAGAATAATATCATAATAAGTTTTCATTCGATATTTTTTTAAATAAACATATTTCATATCGAAATGATAAGCACATAAATGGATAGAACTAATTAAGTTTTAAAGTCAGCGACTTGGCCCTTACGGCACTACTCTATGTTGGAGACCCCAGCTCTGGAATACCGGGTGAGTTTAAATCTCTCGGACTTAAATAAGTTCCCGAATGGCTCAGTTTACGTTGAGGTGATGCGTTGGGCCAAGGGTCGGCTACGCGGTTCCCGCGGGCCCTCTTGACAGATTTTAAGTGATTATTGGCACCCGCCTTATATTTTTTAATTGTGTACAATTTTTGTTAAATATTTTGGTTTTGTTTGAACTTGATCATTGTTGAGAAAGTGCGCCTTGAAAATCCATTCCTACGGTGCATCAACTTACACATGTGAATGGGTGTTCTCCACCATGAAGCATCTTATATCAATATATAGATCAATATAAACAGATTTTCATCTTAATAACTGCTTATGTACAGTTCAGCGAGCTCCGGTTACACTCCTAACTACATAAAGTTGGCTGACAAAATTCAGTGACAATTTTCACATTAATGATTAAGGTACTTAAATAAAGCTCGCAATTTTCAGAATTTTGGTGTTTATGCTAATTTAAGTAGTTTAATATTCTATTAATATTCTCATAGATAAGTTTTTAACAATAAGCCCACTTTGTAACATGCCTCATAATTTGAGGCTCAAATATTTAAATCGAAATAATGATCATATTAGGCCCTATATAGTTTGTGTTTTGTTTATTACATTTAAAATATGTATATTTGCAACTCGTCACTAATAAATGGACTACATAAATAAAAGGTAAAGATTAAAATATAAAATATAAAACTCTATAATTTTCTTGGCACCCCCAAAGTAAAAGATATTTTGGAAAATGGATGCTTAAAAGTTTGCCGGACCCTGCTTTAGGTCAAAAGTATGGGGCCCGAATCTCTATATAACCTTGCTCATACCAACGCTGAATAAAGAATGGGCCGCGGAAAGAACGCGGGAATTTATGGCGGGATTGAGGGTGGTCGCACAAACGCGAAACGATTTACGAAGGATACCAGTGTATGAAGACATGTGTCTCTCAAATTTGTTTTAGTTTACATGTTCACTACATTATTAATTGAATCTAGATTAATTTTGTAGCTATGTGTACGTCATCAGATGAAGAAATATTGCTGTTACTTGCTGTTACTAAAGATGAAGATAAAAGAACGAAGCAATGGGTGTATGACATTAATAAAGGACTGTCACACATAGAATACCCATTATACACTCAAGCTTCAGTTGAGAAAATATCAAAAGTGATTTTATATTTATTTTAGGATGACCATAAAGTGTTTTGATGAATTGTTCCATCTAATTTAAGATAACAACCGCAAAAAAAGACACAAATTACAGGGAGTAAATGTGCCCAGAGGAACGTCGGACTATTACATTAAAGTAAATTAACTTTATTGTTATTAAAAACTAAAACAACGGTATTTTTTTTGTTATATTAATATTTTTCAGAAATAATACTATTTATGGAAAATATTTTATTTTTATCTTTTAAAACTATTAGAGATAGCTACATGTTTATTAAATACACAATTATATTTTCCAATTGATTTAATTTTCCAAAAATACAAAACGAAGTTTTATTGAAATCTTCTGAATGTATGGAACACTTGCAGAATAAAATTTTCCACAAGTTGTGTTACAACCACCCCAGGCTCTGTTACTATCACCCTAGGTTCTGTTACTACCACCCCAGGTTCTGTTACTACCACCCCAGGATCTGTTACTACCACCCCAGTCTGTTATTACCACCCCAGTCTGTTATTACCACCCCAGGCTGTTATTACCACCCCAGGTTCTGTTACTACCACCCCAGGTTCTGTTACAACCACCCCAGGTTCTGTTACTACCACCCCAGGTTCTGTTACTACCACCCCAGGCTCTGTTATTACCACCCCAGTCTGTTATTACCCCCAGGTTCTGTTACAACCACCCCAGGCTCTGTTACTACCACCCCAGTCTGTTATTACCACCCCAGGTTCTGTTACAACCACCCCAGGTTCTGTTACAACCACCCCAAGCTCTGTTACTACCACCCCAGGCTCTGTTACTACCACCCCAGTCTGTTATTACCACCCAGTCTGTTATTACCACCCAGGCTGTTATTACCACCCAGGCTGTTATTACCACCCCAGGTTCTGTTACTACCACCCAGGTTCTGTTACAACCACCCCAGGTTCTGTTACTACCACCCCAGGTTCTGTTACTACCACCCAGGCTCTGTTATTACCACCCCAGGCTCTGTTACTACCACCCCAGGATCTGTTACTACCACCACAGGCTCTGTTACTACCACCCCAGGCTCTGTTATTACCACCCCAGTCTGTTATTACCCCCCCAGGTTCTGTTACTACCACCCCAGGTTCTGTTACAACCACCCCAGGTTCTGTTACTACCACCCCAGGCTCTGTTACTACCACCCCAGGCTCTGTTATTACCACCCCAGTCTGTTATTACCCCCCCCAGGTTCTGTTACAATCACCCCAGGCTCTGTTACTACCACCCCAGTCTGTTATTACCACCCCAGTCTGTTATTACCACCCCAGGCTGTTATTACCACCCCAGTCTGTTATTACCACCCCAGGTTCTGTTACTACCACCCCAGGTTCTGTTACAACCACCCCAGGTTCTGTTACAACCACCCCAGGTTCTGTTACTACCACCCCAGGTTCTGTTACTACCACCCCAGGTTCTGTTACTACCACCCCAGGCTCTGTTATTACCACCCCAGTCTGTTATTACCCCCCCAGGTTCTGTTACAACCACCCCAGGCTCTGTTACTACCACCCCAGTCTGTTATTACCACCCCAGGTTCTGTTACTATCACCCCACTTTCTTGAACATATTGACCACTTGGCCAGCTGGAGTTAAATGTCACAGACTATTCCAAATTGGAGCATGATGTAGATGTATTCGATTGTTTGTTGTCATCTATTTCTCCAATTTCTTGTTCCATAACAATTTGAGATATTCTAATTTTAGTTATCGCTTATCGTTTTAATGAAAACGGTTTTATTGTTTTTCCATAACCCAACATTAAGTTATCAATGGCATCAAAATTTAGCTAATTTCTTTTTTCTAGAAATCGTACCAATGTATCTGTATTGCTGAGACCTGCAGTTTTTTTTATAATTTTTTCGCCTCACAAGGTCCTTCAGTCTACAAGTTCTTCCCTGGCTCCTGAACCTCTTCTGAACCAGTTTCTTTTGCACAACACTGTCGTCGAATATGCTAGTTTCAGTGTTCCTCTCATTTGATTATTCATACAAATCTAGTTGACCTATATTTGTTTCTGCCTTGGCAAAAGATAAAAAGGGCTTTAATCTCTGCATTTGTGATGTCCATTGAAACCTTTTATGTCGTTTTTTGCTTGTCCAGTTGTTTTAATGATCAAGCCTGATGTAAGAAAATGTATGTCTACTGAAACATAATCACAGGCACTTAAACTTATGACCATTCTACCAATCAATGTTTTCACTGTTCTTATCAATAAAGTTATTGCCTAATTTTGAATGTTTCATTCTAATGCACTTCCTTCATAAATGAGACTCACTGATTGTAATACTTTTATAGTCTTTTTGCAGTGAGACATCGATAGCTTCCAAACAGGGGTAATATATTTCAATTAGAATCTTAACTATCCTTAAATCGATATCCCAAACGGCTTATTGTGATATGAACAACCTAAGTTATTGAGTACATTTAATTTTATGTCAGTTAGTACATTGCATTTATATAAAAAATTGCGTTCTCAGATCACATATCCTTAACGTCTGGGTCTTTTGTGATTAACCCTAAATATGGCCCTGTTTATTCAGTGCTTATCATGACATATGTTTTAAATTTTACGTGCCCCGTTCGATTTGTTTGTGTATCCCAGGTTAAATACCACTGGTATACGTGATTTATATGTTATTTATCAATCAGACATACTAATTTTCCGCTAGTTGTAGTTTTATATATGTGGTGAATATGCATCATCAAATATTTTAAAATGTACATAAATCGTAAATAATATTAAAAGCGTCTTTTCATAGATGGGGTAGAGTATTTTAGAGTGATTTTTCCCATGTGCATTTATTCCAAAATATTCTCTATTATTTTAGATCTTTGACATTATAGATACATTTGAGGTTCACTATATGAGATAACATCGGAAAAGAGCATAGAACAGGAATAAATGTAAATTATATATTTTATGGTGATTAATTATCACTAATAATATTAAAACGTGTAATTAATGTTAATATTTGGCTAGGTATTAATAAAATCTTCGAAATACATCAAGTCCCTAATGCATGTTTCAATTAAAAGTAAATAGGTTTTGGGAATTTCCAAAAAATTTCTGGGTAAAACATTTAAAATGCAAAAAAAAAAAGGTTGATTTAAAAAAATGCACAATTTAGTTAGTTACTAAAACAATAACAACCATCAACTTTGTTATGTATTGACAAAATCATCATTGTGAAGGCTATTGGTTTTTTTTTACCTCATGTACCATATAAATGTGCGTGGACTACACTGAGAAGGTTTAGATAATTTAATTAACAGATTACATATTGTATGTATAAAAAGCCCGTTAATGCTACAAAATATCTTGGCGATAGATAAACTAGCGTAGTGTCTACTTTAACTCAGTAAGTTAACTATTTATAAGTTGACTTATGAATGTATGTTAGTGAGGTTATTGATGCGGAAAGTTTTCAGAGCGTTGTCGACGAAGTGACGTGTTGCACGTCGGTGGTTCATTGAAACCAGTTACTCAAGGGATGAATTTATAAAGCACAACGTGGCTTACAAGTGATATTAGAATTACAAATTTATCAGAGAACCCCCTCCAACGTGGTGATAAATTACTAGCTAGTATAGTGTAAAGAAATTAGAACGTTCATGGTATTTTATATTATTATTATGATTATTACTGTCAATTCGACTTTTATCATAAAATTAAAGCTAAACTCAGAGAGTTATTTAAGGAAATCCCATATAAATAATTTATCATTAAGAGGTTCTGCCTATAATGTCTAAATTTTACAATATTCTGATTTTTTTTTTCATATTGTTACAACTTTTAACCACTTTTTAGTTTTTGTTATTATTTCTATTTTTTATTATCATTTTTAATTACTTTTTGTAACTATTAATCATTATTTAACAACATTTAGCCATTTTTTGTATATCTTATTTTCTCGTGTAGATATATGTATTTGTAAGGTATGGCAGGCAAAGCAGTCAGACGTGCTATCCAATGTTAAGCGTACCGTCGTGAAGTCTAACAACCCACTGTATGGTGAAGTGATGTAAGAAGTGTGACAGAATTGAAAATGAGCTGTCGATAAATTAACATGCTCTCTTTCTGAGGAAATAAATTTTAAAAAATTGAGCTATTCTATCAATTACTTTAATTAGTGATAACAAGTTCAGAACAAGTCTGGTTCACTAACATAAATAACTTCCTTTAATGTAGAGAACTCATCATATTTCCGTAGAGCTACACAGTTCAACTTTCTTTAGAAGAGCCTTATCTGACAGATAGAAAATTTAAAAAAATCCAAGGATATCCTAATGTAAAGAGCTCCCAACAATTCTTGTTCTTAATTAATGTTGTGATATGAAATTTGAATAAACAGATTAAGGTGGGGATAGAGGAAACGCTAGAAATGGTCGGTGTTTTTTCAATTTGTATAGCAAAACTTGTTTTGGTCAAAATAAATCAAATATTGCTTCTATACAGAGTTTAATTTTCTTCACATATTTATATCAACACTTGTTGAAGATTTATCATGAGCATAGTGGCATTATCTAAAAGTATTTTAAAATTAAGACCACCTCGGTGGCAAAGTTAGCTAACGTGCTAGTTTCGTTTTGAGCTTGATTGCCGAGGACGGGAAAATCGAGGTTCGAATCTCGCTCGTGTTAACTGGGGATGATTTTCCCTAAATGGTTTTCCCCTCTCCCTCCACGTAAATGCGGGTTCACTTCCTATGTACTCAACCTTCACAATTCCTAACCCATTAGAGTAAATAGTACTTAAGCGTACAACCCGAACGGATAGTAAGACACGGCGCCAAGTATTATTATTATTATTTTTAAATTAAGAGAAACAGTTTTCATACATTCCAGGACACCCTTGACAGATATTCAACACGTGTTGAAGCTGTCATGTGAAGAAAATTAAACTTTATGTTTACTTTGAAGCAATATTTGATTTATTTTGACCAAAAATGTTTCTTATAATTACCAAACTCTCACATTTTCAAAACATTTTGTGATTTATCAAAAATCAGCCCGTGACCCACAGTTTTGTAATCACCGCTCTAAAGCCTGTTTTTTTCATTTTACCACCAAAGTGGGTTATTTATCACTAAATTTACGACGCATTCATTACCTCACTCCTTACACGCATTACACCTCTAACGAAACGCCAGCCTAGTTTGAAAATGGCCTGTGAGATCATGAGGATCGCGAACTGCTGAGCTTTCTTGCTTTAGTGTATATATACAATAATACCTACACAATAGGTAAATAGAGCCCTTTTTTATTTATTACATTACTTTATGGCTGGAATGGTAAAATTCTGTTGAGTGAGTCGTTTTGCGTAAAACACAATAGCTTAATACTTCACTACATAATCCTAGTGGAATTGTATTCCATCATTGTATTTTTCAAGCTTTGAGCGTTTGATTTTCCAAACATAAAACTCTTTTATATTTCCAGTTATATTGGTAATAGATGTGGTAGTTTATTATACTTTTTATTTCACTCAAGTATAATTATATGATCCTTCCCACATTAAACACTGAGAAAATTTTAATATACTTGAAATTAGAATTAAATGTTTGTGAAGTTATTTCCGATCCTAATCTGAATTCTCTGCGTATTTATTCTATATGTAAATACGCACTATCTACGTTATTGTGCGTTCGTCGTGACGTTATTGTTTAAAGAAAATATGAACTATCTAAGGATTTATCCTCTGAGTCAATATGTGGCCATTGTGGAGTGGAGTTACCCTATAAGTTATGGTGTAAATGCTTTCTTTGTCTTGAAATACTCTATGAGAATACATTTTATCTTTGGAAACATTATTTATCTCAGTGTGCGTTTTCTAAGTCAATATAATTTCTCCGGGCATATATTATTTGTCACCATGTATTTTTCGTGGAGTTATTTTTATAGGTAATTTGAGTTTTCTATGTTGTTAATATGTGGAGTCGTATTAATGTCCTTTTCTATAAAATTATTATTATTAAATGTATATTTCATGTGAAGTTATAATCTTAAGTCAATTTTGCGTATCCGTGGAGTTATGTACAGTTATTTTCTAAATCAATAAACGCAAATTAGTACACTCTGGTTCCATTCCTGGTTTCTGATGAAAATCTATCTTATTTAAGGAAATAGGGCAAAAAATAATGCATATTAATACTTTACAACAACCGTTTCCTGACGGCATTATGGGAAAAAAGGTGAAACATTAACCTACTGCATCTGATAAGGGATGTGAGCACAGTATTTTGGGACAGTTAGATACATTCTCCGTGCTGCCAGCCCAGCCGGGCACACATATATTATTTTTAAACACGTTTAAAGCTCCTCTAAAGTTTGACACTATCAATTACAAATTGAAATCGCCACCATTTTATTAATATTTTAACTTGAGTAACGCAACGTTTTAAATAAAACAATAATGGTATTTTAATATTTCAAATCTTATTGTTTTGATTTAAACTATAAAATGATAAGTCATCATTTAAGTTTGGATACACTTCTAATATACGAGTTTATACGTAAAACACCCGTATCGGTGGTCCCATGGTCTGAGGCATCAAATCATAATTTCATTCAATTGTATTGGATTGCTGGTGGAGGGGATGCCAGGGCTCGAATCCTGGTCGTGTGTACTGAGGACTGTTTTTCCTAAATTGTTTCTCACTCTCACTCTACGCAAAAGTGTAAATATTCCCTTTGGCATTCTACCTTACTCATCACTACCCAATCAGTGTTAATATGTGGACAGTCCAGACGAGTAGTAAGTCGCGGTGTACACATAAAAAATACATGTGACTTACACATGACTACACTCCTTTCCTCTCGATATTATCGGCCACACCTAGATCGTTATAAACCAGAAAGTTTATAAATTTAAATATGATGAGATTTTTTTTTTAAATAACGTAATATTTATTTGCGAAAAACCATTTTAAACATTTTAATCAAATTTACAAAATAAGATAAGGGGAGATATTATCATAAATATTATTAAACACCTTTAAACTAGTAAACTAAATATTTAGCCCTTAGAAACTCTAAAGTTCATGACCGCCAGTACGTTAAATTATCCGACACCTTATCTCAGTCGGTAGCATGTATGCCTACTAAGCTAAAGGTCCCGGGTTCCATTACCGGCATAACCGAGAAATTTATTTTTGTTGAAATGTGGGTTTACTCTTTCACAGTGATAAATTAACGGCCGGAAAGAGGATGTTGTGCCTGTCCTAGTCATAAGTTAGATTATAATGGTAAGTTTCATAGTCAGATTGAATACGCCTCAAGTGCGGTGCTATACTAAATACAGGACGACACCTACCTAAGCTCGAATGGAATGGGCCAATTTCACATATGAAACTAACACATTCCATTCTGATATAGGTAGGTGTCGTCTTGTATTTAGGATATCAGAGCACGTGAGGCGTATTCAATCTGACTATGAAACTGGACCTAAGGCACATGAAGCTACGACAGGCCTAGTAAGGTGCTAGTGGAAAAATATATGACTTGAATAGAAAATTGCCATAGGCTGGAAACAGTGTTGGTTGGATTTAAAGTAAAGAACGTTGGATTGCCATTCAACCCTATCCTGAGACATCTTCATCCAATACTTTACATAATACACTAAACTACCTTAAAAATCAATTGTCATATAGTCCTCACATAGACGTCTTGGCCTACCAAGGGCTCTTGTATCTTCGGGTTTATTAACTAATTTTGTCTACACGCCTGTAATCGCTCACACGCGCCACAAGACCACAGCACACACGGCTTGATTACCCTGATATATGTGGGGATGCATTCAACCCACAAAATTCTTAATTATTTAACTTATTAATACTTAGCATCGCGTCTTACTACCCGTTTGAGTTATACGCTTTAAGTACTAATTACTATAATAGATTAGGAATTGGGAAGGTTGAATTAGAGGAAGTGAACCCGCATTGCGTGGAGGGAGAGTGGAAAACCATTTAGGAAAAACCACCCCCAGTTCACCCGACCGAGATTCTAACCTCAATCTCCCCGTCCTCAGCAGTCGGGCTCAACACGACAAGCGCGTTAGCCAACTACGCCACCGAGGCGGGTTATTTAACTTATTCATTCTCTTGTTTATTTAACACTGTTAGACCCAAATATCTTTCTCGGCAGTTTGTTATTGAAAACTATCAATTTATTCTCTTGGTACAGCGTGAGAAACGTTCTTCGGTTGTCGCATGGTCTAAGGCGCTACTCTCGCAGTAGACTAGACTGCCGATGACGTGGAGATCGAGGTTCGAATCTCGGTCGGGTGTAATGAGGGCTTATTTTCAAAATTGGTTTTCCACTCCCTCCACGCAAGTGCGGGAACAATTCCTCTAAATATAACATGCTTATCCCTAAACCATTAGTGTAATTAGTAAATAAGCACACAACCCGAACAGGTGGGATTTGACGGGCACACTTGGGTGAGAGAAGCGGGATTTTCTGAGCAATCTTTGGTGGGAGGAGTAGGATCTGATGGACACTTGGCTGAGAAGAGTGGGAGGAGTGGGATTTACCGAACAATCTTGAGTGGGAGGAGTAGGATTTGCTGAACACTCTTGGGTGGGAAGAGTTGGATTTGCTTATCTCTTTTGAGTGGGAAGAGTGGGATTTGCTTATCTCTTTTGAGTGGGAAGAGTGGGATTTGCTGAGCGAGTTTGGGTGGGATGAGTGGGATTTGCTGAGTACTCTTAGGTGGGAAGTGTGGGATTTGTTGAGCGCTCTTGGTTGGGAAGAGTGGGATTTGCTGAACACTCTTGGGTGGGAAGAGTTGGATTTGCTTATCTCTTTTGAGTGGGAAGAGTGGGATTTGCTTATCTCTTTTGAGTGGGAAGAGTGGGATTTGCTGAGCGAGTTTGGGTGGGATGAGTGAGATTTGCTGAGCGCTCTTAGTTGGGAAGAGTGGAATTTGCTGAGCGCTCTTGGGTGGAAGGAGTGGGATTTGCTGAACGCTCCTGTGTTGGAGAAGTGGGGTTTTCTGATCACTCTTAGGTGGGAGGATTAATATTTACTGAGTGCTCGTGGGTGGAAGGAATTGAATTCCAATAAGTACATTTCATTTTAGTTTTTTTTAGCATCTCTCACGCTATATAGATCTGGTATATTTACCCTGTAAATGTACGTGGGATATAACCAGGGGCAGATCCAGTTCATTATTATAGGCGGTCATAATTATAAATAACATAGTTACTTACAATGTTAAATTTCTGTTTAAAGCCATTTAATAGTTTCTAATTCATATTTGATTTTGTGTATGTTTTAAACCGTGGTCATCTTCTCCAATTTTTTAAAATCAGATAGATTCATAAACTATTTAGAGTGGCCCTCCTTCAACAATTTTTTTAAAATCAGATAGATTCTTAAACTATTTGGAGTGGCCCTCCTTCAACAATTTTTTGTTCCTCACCCAGAAATTTTTGAAATTTGGATGCCCCTCGAAGCTAATTTAAGTGATCCCCCACCTTAATTTCTTACGATAGTTAAATACCTTTAGAAGATAATCTTTGAAGTGGTCTTCCACCGACAAAATTTAAAAAAATGAATTCTTTCAGAAATTTTAGAAAATTCAAAATTTGGAAGTGTCCTCTCCTGGACATTTTTGAAATTTGGATGACCTTGGAAGCTATTTAGAGTTTTCCTCCCCCAATTTTTCGACCAGTTAGATGCCTCTTGTCTAGAAGTTATTTGAAGCGGTCTTCTTTAGCAAATTTTTGACAATAGAATGCATTTAGAAGTAATTTGGATTTTTATTTGAGGCCATATTTCAGCTTCATATTCACTAATATTAGATTTGAAATATATCTAGGGGTGGACTTTACTCCATGGAGAGGCAACTTATTTCCAGGGGGGGCAGAGCTCTCCACAGTTCCGCCTCTCCTGCTGTCCACACATACTCTATATTCTATATTCATGGATGAACTGCTCTCAGGCGATTATTAGTCTTCTTTGATGTGTGGTAGTTTACCATCTCTATGTGGAACTATGTTCGTTTCTCGCTATGTACGATAAATATTCGTACATGAAAACTATTTTGTTTCACACTTGCGTGAGTCATATTGGACATTGAATAAACGTGGACGAATAATGCACGTGTTGACCCGGCTTAAGAGGTGTCTGCTCGTAAAATGATTAAAAATATATAAAATGTATTTGTGTTGTATTTCCTTTCAAAAATTTGAACTTTCATTTTGTTTTTATATTAATTTTTTAACTTTCATAAGGGGGTCAACTGACCCTTTGAACCCCCTGTAACATTACGTGGTATAATGTTACAACTGGACCCCGCCCCATACTGACGTAAATAGATGTATCGCAACAAATCTTACTACCCGCTCCAATAAGTTCAACTCAATTAGGATCCCTACAATAGTATTTTTCTCTGTTGTAGTTCTTGTAGGCTAAGAAGACATAATAAAAACAATGCTGGACAATATATTTCGTTACTCAATCCAATTCGAAGTATTAATTTGTTCATGTACTTATATACTAATCTGCTCACAATAGAATCCTGCAAGGCTGGCCGGCACCTGGAATCCTAGATTGGCGAGTGGGTCAAGGGAGATCCAGTGGGTCAACAAAGCTTCCCGGCACTCCGACTGTACTAGCGTGAAATGAGCCGTGAACTGTCAACATCAACTAGAAGACAACTATGTATCCGACCTCTGACGGATACTAGAGGAACCTCCTTCAAAACATCGGGTGATTGGAGATATTCACGGATATTCCGATGGAGCAAGCGGAATCAACAATGGTCTACATGACTGTTTCAAGGCATCGTTGACCTGTGCAAGCATGCCATAATGGACTATCTTACGATCAACGATCGACGACAGACCATTGTCATGGACCTGGACAATGGCTGGAGAAAACTTGTAAAATGTATCAAAATCGTCGCATAGACGAGTGGAGTAATAGACTCTTAACTTCTTTTTGGACTCTAAACTTCTTGTATATAATAATTTAATATTCAGTTTCAATATCTAACTTATTAATATTATGATCGTCAATTTTTCTAAAGACTCTACCTTTGATATGTCGCCGCTCGGGCGCTTGGACTTAGGCTTATATATTTATTCTCGTAAATATCCTCAGTTATGTGCTGATTAGAAGTTTGACAAGTTAATATTAAATTATTTGGAATTGTAGAGTATTCTAACTCTTTTTCTGATCACCGAAGTAACTTTTCATGTTTAAAATTAACGTAACCTGATGTAACATTTCTTTTTGGAATTTGAACTAGGTTGACTTTAATATTTAGCTCCTTTACATTTCTATTTTGTAACGTATGTTATTTTTGAACAGTTAAAGTTTTGTTTATTGATGGAACTGTTTCTTCCATATTCTATGTCTGATCGGATAGTCCCCGGGCGAGTTTGGCTTAGGTCTGGTAGTCAAACTCTCACGTTTTTTAAACTCTGTAGTGTGGTCGTCAAATTTAAATTACATTATATTTTTGAGATCGTTTTCTGTGAATTACGAAACTTTTGGAACCATATCAAGGTGCCCACTAGGCCCTTTTAATTTTGTATCACATTTAAATATATACGCTATGGTATTGTCTCTTATAGACTGGACTATCAATATTATGATGGATTTCATGTTTCCTTTTGTTAAAAATAAAACACTTGCGCAACTTTTATGATATAAAGTTGTTTGCTTCGAGCACAATTTCCAACTGTACACTTTATGATATAATGAGACCATATATTGTTATCTGCGCTCTTGTCATTTAATTGAATAAACTGTTCATACTGTTGAATCTATATATTTTTTTATAATTTCCATTTATCATGTATGTTAAGTTCATCCTCTCCCTTTTATTACTTTTATGTCCGGGTGGTATTAGGACTCAGAGAGGGTGCAACACCCCGTCCCCCCAAATCCGCGACTGGCTATAGCCCACGATTTAAAATTAATTTTAAGAATACTAATAAGAGATTACACTTATTTATCTCACATCGTGCATGAATTCCATATAGACATATAATTATTATATTCCATGAAAAGTTTTTTAATTTCTCGATGTAATTTGGTTGTACTTTTAGTATAATCGAAAATTAAGTTAATTTAATCTATTCAGGCCGATCGGCTGTATGTTCAGAATATAATCAATGTAGAAACCGAACGACCGAAACTTTGATTCCACTTATTTCCAGTTAATTACATGAGCGTTTCCTGTTAATACGTTTTTGGAACTTGTGGTCTGAGTTTGCCCACAGATAATGCGGTGACCCACACAGTGTTAAGCTCAGGGAATAAACCCTTCGGACTTATTTAAGTTTTGAGTTTGTTTCGGTTTGTTGACGCTCACAAGTTGTGCCAGATAGGGAGAGGAACAAGGACAGAGTTAGCTACAATGAGTTAGATATAAAAAAAGGGAGAGATACAAAGAGAGAGAGAGAGAGAGATCAAGGAGATCAAAATATAGGCGGGTATGTAATTTGTAAAGTGGTGGTTAGCAAAAAGCGGTCCGATTCGGGGAGGAAAGGTAAGTTCCAAAATTCTATGGTAGGAAGAGTCTTTTATAAAATATAAACTTATTTTGGGTCAAAATTGATAAAACTTAATATTACTATTAATATTAATGCTAACGAAATGTTTTCCCTTGAATACTGCTTACATAAACTTTAAATTCTCGTAAACTTTCCGTAATTTTAAGCATAAGTGTTCAGCGCCTACATAAACAACACCCAAACCGGCCCCTCTGTGTAGTGGTCAGTACAACTGGTTACAATCTTAGGGGTCCCAGGTAATTCCCGGGTAGTACCTTTGTGGTTTTCCCTTTAGGAGAATAAACCCTATGGTCATCAGGTTTTGGTTAATTAGGCTTATGTGAGGTTAAGATTCGACCCAGCTCCATGACAACATAACCATTATCATCACATCATCTCATTGCGGATATGACGTGTAGACAACCTCCAATGTTGTACCCTGGGCGACATTCTGTGCCCACAGAGTAGCTAATAGTCTACACATAAGCGACCGAACCTGGATCTCAAAGTCCCTCCCGATAAAATGTGCCATGCGATTAAAAAAAACACAAGGCCACTTTCACTCAACACCATCCGGACTAAACGAATTACCTGTTTCGGTGGCCGCATGGTCTAAGACGTCATTCTCTCAATAGACTAGACTGCCGATGACAGGGATATTGGTGTTCAAATCCTGGTCAGTTGTACTGAGGATGTTTTCCAAAATGGTTTTACACTCTTCTTCCATGCGAATGGGTTACACTTCCTCTAAATTAAACTTTTCTCATCCCTATACTTACTAGCGCAATTAGTAACACTTCCACTAAATTCATCCTTCCTCATCTCTAAATTATTAGCGTAATTAGTACATATGTGTATAACCTTAAGGGTCAGTGTTAAAAAATATATTATACGCATTTGGATTACGCTAAAGTGGTAAGGATAAAGAATGTTGTATGTTGTATCTATAGTAAATGTACCCTCATCTATATTGAAGGAGAGCGGGAAACTATTTAATAAAATATACACATTTATTAAACTCGGAGTTAACCTGGTGGTCTAGGGGTAAGGTCTTCTGTGTTGGGTAGTCTTCTGTGCTGGGGGTCCGGGGTTCAATCCTCTGTCCTGGTACAGATTTATCTGATTTCCAAACCCTTCCTTAACCTCTGACAAGACGTGTATTAATCACAACTTGTGAATGTTTGAAATGCCAGACCTCCACCGTGGTTCGGATCCCACGTTAAACTGTAGGTACTCCATTTCATATCACAATCACGCATATTCGTCAAAGTGTTATGTATCACTGTAACTTTCCAATCTTCGCTTTATGCTAACGCTTGAACATTTCCTTTAAAGTGATTATCTCCAGTGAGATGAGCGTACTAACTTTATATTAAATACCAACCATGTCTGGCGTAGTTAGCTAACGCACTGGTTTCATGTTGCTCTAGACTGCTGAGGACGGGGATATCTAGGTTCAAATCTCGGTCGGGGGAACTGGAGGTTGTTTTCCCTAAATGGTTTTTCCTTCTCCCTCCACGCAAATGCGGGTTTACTTCCTCTAAACTCAATGTTCCCAATTCCTAACACATTAGTGTAATTAGTATGTAAGCATATAGCCCAAACGGGTAGTAAGACGTTGTGCTAAATAAAATAACTCAAACTATCATAAAATTATACCAAAATCATAATAAAAAGACCAGAGGGTGATAATAATAAATTTTAATCAAATTTACCAGTATTCACCTTGAGCGAAGATTAAAAAACAATAGGGGGAGAAAGTCAGAGACACCCTAAATGCACCCGGGCACTTAGATCAAAGTACATAGCGAGAACCGCTACACCAACCTGTCAAAATGAACCAAGTTGATGAGGTGAGATAGAACTGATTCCTGTTCTCACAGGAAACAAGTCACTTAAGTGAATCTGGACTTAGCGTTTTATTTCGTAAAGTTGTCCAGTTTATGGGCAAGAAAACTTTAGAACAAAGTTTTACCATTGACATTTGGCGGGTGGGCCAAGATGGTGGACAAAGTTTCTCAACTGGTTACCAGCTGTATTCTCTTGTAGTTCTGAGAGAGAAGATTAAGTTAATAGGAAGTGAGAAAGAGGGAAAATATAAAGAGAAGTAAAGGAAAGGTCTGAAACAATTAAGAGAAAGCTGCAATGCGTGTTTTAAATTTTGATAACTTTGTTTAATAGAGCACAATTTTTAAACAATAAATAATAATAATACTTAGCACCACGTCTTACTACCCCATCGGGTTATACTCTTAAGGGTGACCTGGTGGTCTAGGGGTAAGGTGTCAGACTTCTGTGCTGGGGGCCGGGGTTCAATCCTCGGTCCCGGCACAGATTTATCTGATTACCAAACCCTTCCTTCACCTCTGACAAGACATCTTGTGAATGTGGGGAATGCCAGGCCTCCACCGTGGTTCGGATTCCACGTTAAACTGTAGGTCCTTCATTTCATCTCACAATCACCCTACCATTACACATTAGCGTAAGTGCGTATAACCAGAATGGGTAGTAAGACGCGGTGCTAATAATAATAATATACTCTTAAGTACTAATTACGCTAATGATTAGGAATTGGGAGGGTTGAATACAGAGGAAGTGAACTCGAATATGCTTTGAAGGGGAGTGGAAAACAATTTAGGAAAAGCCACCCTCAGTCCACCCAAGTGAGATTTGAAACTCGATCTCCCCGTACTCGGCAGTCTAGCTCAACAAGAAACTAGCGCGTTAGCTAACTACGCCATCGAGGGGGCCTAAATAATAAATAAAACATAATATTGATATAGATATATGCATGAATTGGTGTATTGTACCTATATCAATCAAATCAAGTTTAGTGTAAAAGTATCACCTGAATACGAGTATCAAACCCGGGAGCTTTGGTTTAACGTATGCAGGTTTCATTCTACAATTATACTAAATTAACTTTTCTTAGTGTTAAAGTTACTTCGATAGTGATTAAGAGCGTTGATTTCCAGACACTGGTAGACTAAAAAAGAAAGACTCATCTTCGAATATATTTGGGTACAAAGTTTAGGATTAGAATTTTGTGAAATTAGGCGAGGGAACGAGAGCCTAGGAGTTCACTGTAAATATGATTATTTCAGGCCTCAATAGGATAACTTAAATTACATTAAAACACTCGAAAAAATGAATTTGTTACTATTATTTGTAGTAAAATAGGAATGGTAAAAATGACCTTATACTTATGGAAAAGCTAACTTGGTATTTTTTAACTTAACTTACAGCAGCACATCTAAACTCAAATTCATCTAGGGGGAAAAAATTGACAGTCACAAATCTCACCAAAATCATTTTCATTTAGTCTCCAAGTATAATCTGTATCTGTCACTTTATATAGAATATACCAATACAGATAATAATAATAATAATAATAATAATATAAAAAATATAATATCAATGTAAACCATTTCTTTCTACCAAAATCCTACTATAGGAATAAACACTCTGCTGTGACATATATATATATATATATATATATATATATATATATGGCAGACTCACTCACTGACATTAATATTCACCCACTTCCAGATGAGCTAGAAACTTGAAATTTGGAAAACTTATTCAAAATGGTGGAGCAACTTTAAAGTCGGTGCGGACCTTTCTTTGGAGGTCTCTTGTGGCTAAACGGTAAGACCTATCAAAAAACGACTCTGGAATTACATTAGTTTACATCCACTTGCAAAGAAAATATATATATATATATATATATATATATATATATATATATATATATATACTCGCCTTGCTCGTTGGGGGCTTATATATGTATATATTTGTATGATATTTCTGGCCAATAAGCAAAGTCCAAATTGGTTTAGGTTCCATCTGGGAGATCAAGCCAATGTCTCCAAAGGCCATTCCCACGGGGAAATCCACTATTACTTGAGCTTAGAATGATTGAAGGTATTAATTTCCCATTTAACCTATTAATGACAAATCTAAGTGTTAGGGATTATGAAGGTAGCTTAGATAAAATGCACCTTCATCAGTGTAGAGAGAATATTAAACTTCCAAGGGATAAAAGCACCCCCAACTCACACTGGCAGGGATTCTAAAACTGTAACAGTTGTACATCATTGGCAAACAGATTGCAATGTGGGTCTAACAGATTAGTCAGCTCGGCCATTATTACAAGCATCCCAATTAATCTGTTTCGACACCAATTGAAAAATATCAAGGTTTCGAACCCAAGTTCTTGAATAGGAGACGTTCACCGTATGGAACACGACGACTCACGGAATTTACAACCACGTTCCTGAAGCAACTGCTGTGTTCCTAGTCTCACTACTCGTCCGCATCTTACACTAATGGAATAGTCATAAAAGAGGTAAAGTACAATTTTGCATAAGAAGTTCTTTATTAGATAGTTAGATCTACTTTCACATACTCATACGTCAAGTCATATTATCTATATATGTATTATCAATAGTTATAAAATAACATTGACGAAATAATAAAATGTTACCATTTTTGGCCGCCAAGTAAGATTGTATTTTCTAAAAGACCCTTTCTCTGAAAATTGGACTTAATACAAACTTTTTTTCAAGCATCCAGATTGGAAAAGCATTTAAGAAAATCTCTGATTAGGTACTATACACAGCCAGAATTTGAGCCCCAAAATTCCTGTCACCAATAAACCAGACCAGAGGAGGTCGATGAATTCGACCACGTGCTCAGCAATACGGCTCAAAGGAGACTGTTGAGCACCCTTAAAGGTGATAAGAGAATACGGTTAGCTAGAGCAAGAGGATAGAAGGTGAGTGTGATGAAGTTCTCTCTTGTATCTCTCAGGCCAGCGGAGCAGGAGATTACAAGTGTCTGGCCGCTACATTGTCATGCGCCGCGTGCTGCTCGCCTGTTACTCTCTGTACCGTAGAGTGAAGACTGGGGCGCTTTTGGTATCGCCCGACGGCTTTCAACCGTACTTAAATTAACTACAACTAACTTTCTAACAAGGTAATCAATAAACATAACTCACTAATGTGGTCTTAGGGACGGCTGCATAATGAATTTGAATCTGTTTAGAGTGGTTGGGTAAGCAGGTTGTTGGAGTTCAGCCTCATGTTGGTGTACTAACTCGGCCCCTGGTGCTGTGGCGCTCAATTTAGGATGGATGAAATTTAAAATGTTTTCTCAAACTGAATTAAAAACCAAAAGTGAAGGATAGTAAGACACAACAAAATCCTAGCCTAGACTAACCTATAACAGAAGACAAAATTAAGCTTAACTAACTATGACCTAACATGATCCTAACCAGGGGCGGCGCAACCTGAAGGAATTGCCTCCCTATGAATAATTTCCCCTAAGGAATATATTTGCCCCTCCCCCTAGATAGATTTCAAATCCTTTGATATTATCGGATATTAAGCTGTAAATTGCCTTAAATCAAACACCAAATGACTTCTAGATACAATCAATTTGCAAAAATCAAAAAAGTTCCGGAGAAGACCGTTTCAATTAGCTTCTAGAGGCATCTAGCTACCAGACAAAATCAGGTGAGGAGTACTCTAGATAGCTTCTAGGGCCATCCAAGTTTCAAATATTGCTCGGCGAGTACCCCTCCAAATAGTTTTTAAATTCGTGTAATTTTGAAGAATTTTTAGGCAAGGATCACTCGAAATATTTTCAGAACTTATCTTATTTTAAAATTTTTGTGGAAATAGGACAATTTAAATAGCTTTTAGAAACATCCAAAATCTAATTCTCAAAAATTGGGTAGGAGGACGATTCTATATATCTTTTAGGGACATCCAGTTTTCAGAAATCTATCAGGGGGGAGGGTGAGAGAGGAGAGAACGTAATGAAAGTATTTAAGTTGTTGTTTTTTGCTTGTCCACCATTACACAAACAAGGTTCCGCCGCCAATGATGATAACCTAAATAAGCTTAACCCAATCTAAGGCACCACACGATCCTAAGCGTGTGGAAAATGAGAGACGTTTTTGTTGGCTCGAGGGGCCGAACTTGTACGGTCTATGGGGCCGAAATAGTCTGATAGACTGTAGGTTTCTCATTCGTTCAGTTTTTGGATCAAATGTCCCGGTGTACCAAATTTATTCCAAATGTCCCGC
Organism: Timema cristinae; assembly: GCA_039000515.1. Lineage (NCBI taxonomy): Eukaryota > Metazoa > Arthropoda > Insecta > Phasmatodea > Timematidae > Timema > Timema cristinae. The sequence continues at coordinate 114,859,910 of JBCFYV010011172.1, forward strand.
TTTTTAAGTGTGCTTACTGATAAAAAGAAATATGTGGGTAACGGATTATATCCTGTGTTTTATAATAACCATGTAATACTCCTGGTGGCTAATCCATGAAACATTTTTGACCAATTTCTATTACAATATTGGCAATACTTATAGTAATGCTCTTTAATTTATCCATGCTTCTGTTGGCAGTATGTTGGTTTATCAATTTACAGTTACATACATATATAGCAGTGGTTGCTAGCGTTTCTATAATATGACAATTTTTACCTTTTTCTACCCGCATAATGCCGAAACGTAAGTGCAGTAAGTAATAAAATTAGAAGAGAATTTTACTTAATAAAGGTTTAGATGAAAATGTGGAGTGTACTTAATACAACTCTAAATTTTGCATTTAACATGGTGGTCGGTCGGATTAGGGAAAATGGCATCAGGGAGAACTGCGCCTTCCGGGGAAAAAATGCGCCCTATTATCAATCATCACATCACAAGATGGGAAAAGTGCATCCCACACACTCTTTTACACACTTACAAAACACGCACGCCCAAGGAACTCACAAAGTGTTTGAAGAGTCTAGCATAGACTCAAAAAATTGAGTAAAAGGTCTTCAATAATTAGTTTAGTAACTTCAATTTATACGTTCACATCAAATGCTTACACACTAATCTTTATTCCATTGAAAAACCTAACTTGGGAAAATTAAAAATTAGAGGAAATGTATCTACATTTGTGTGGAGAGCTATAAATAGTCCAGGAAAAGATTTTCAGAGCACCCGGATAGAATTCAAACTTTGACCTTCAACGTCACCAGAAAACTACTGATACAAGTCAATGAATTGAATGCACTATCATAAGATTACATATTTATTTTATTTGCTACCCTTTCCAACGAAACCTGTTTCAAAGGCCAAAGAAGGTTTTAACCGTAATACAATGTGATATGATTTCCAAATGCAATCGAAATGTTCTACAAAATTTTATAGCCAGTCTATGTTCAGGAACTGTTACGTCTAAGCTTAGTAATACGATGTGATTGTTTATATTTCTCATGTCTAAAGCAAAGTAGAGCAACAATATTCATAGCGTATGGCCATATAGTAACGTTCATATGTGTGGTGTTTTCACTTCTCTTAATAGGGTCCTTCAAATAAAGTATACACGAGAATCGCTATACTTAGTCCGGGTATTGGAAATTTTTGAAAGTTCTGGGAGATTTTTTTACGAATAATAATATGAATATATGTTTATTTTAAACATTTGGTAGGTTTTATATCTGCTTTTCCAAAGGAGAGGGGTTAGGGGGTGAGAATATCGGCCTGCATGATAAAAATTGGTAGCACTTCTTTACTTGCAAATAAATCTGGTGAAGGGTAAATCAGACTACATATAAAGTCACTCTTAAAAACCAATATTTCATAAATTTATTTATTTTCCAACTAAAAGTATCACTTATTTTTAAACTAGAGCTAAACTTTTATAAACATTCAATCAAATGAGTGTAGATAGCTCTGAGTGATCGATACTTTCACCATATAATATATAGACTCAATACACCAACAACTAGTGAAAGATGACCCTGGGAACTAGGATGTCTCGGTGGTTTACAGACATTGATGCACCAAGCCAAAGGTCCCGGGTTCGATTCCCTTGTCCAAGTTGTATTATTCACTTTATTGAATTTGTCTCAGCTATCAAGACTGATCCTGAGGTAAGCCGCCACGTATTAGTTTGTGACACACATGAATTAATTTTATATACACCCTCTTCCCCTTCTTCCCCCGCCCCATTATGATTCTCATATTCAATCAACGCCTTTGCAAGACTTGCCAGTGCCGTATATTAGGTTCTCATTTAATGCAAGGAGGTCATGCTATAATTACATTCTGGACAAAAATAGGAGACTGCAACGTCTTCGTACTTTTATTTCATAGAAAGGAAATCTGTTCGTAGCCTGGTGGATATATTTCTGACAGTTTTTCAAGATTTTGTCTTTTAGAGAAGTATTCTTCAAATGGTGGCCCGTGGACTGGTGCTGGTCCGCGAAAAATTTCACCAAATCATGTATACTTACTGTCTGCTCACTTCCCCCACCAATGAAAGGCTGTTTGTCCGTTCAAGATCAGGCCTCACCACATAACGTCCGCGCTATATAGGCAATGTGCGCTGCCGCTAAATTCCAGCATTGTGTCAGCTCGCCTGTCGACGATACGTCACGAACATTCTTATTTATCGCACTCGTGTGTAATGTTTTCTAATATTGTGTTGTGTTATTTCGGAAAATCAGTTATTTCTCTCGTAAAATTTGAAACCCTACAAAATGGAGGGGAAAAAATTAAAACAGCAAAACCTTTTAACCTTCTTTAGTAGAGCAATGGCAAAATTAAGGAGCAAACTAGTGATGGTACTGAAAGTAGGCCAAGTAGTAGTGCTTCAAGTCTAGAAGAAACAAAGAAAAATAATAATGTTGATACTTCGGAATGTGCAATACAAACCAAAAAGAGAAAAGGAAATTTTGTTTGGCATTACGATAAGGAATAGTTAAGGCTTGGTTTCATTGTAGCCCCTGGCGGTAAACTATCGCCACGGCCTTTGTGTGTAGTATGCTCCGAAATTCTTATAATGACGCTATGAAACCTTCCAAACTTTCTCGTCATTTGCATTCGAAGCATAGAGATTTTAGTGATAAGCCACTGGACTTTTTTGAAAGATTACTTGACCAAATGAACAGTCTGAAAAGTCAAATGAAAATGATGACGAATAGTGACAAGTCGCTGCTTCAATCGTCTTATTTAGTTTATCTTCGAATAGCTAAAACAAAACAAAAATTACTCTTTGTGAGGAGTTAGTAAAGCCTTGCACCTTAGATGTCGTACGTGAGATTTTGGGTCCTTAAACCTCTAAAAAAAATTAGAGGCTATACCGCTTTCGGACACCATCATTCAAAGGAGAATTGTTGATATGGCCACCGATATTATTATTAATTATTATTATTATTATTATTATTATTATTATTAGCACCGCGTCTTACTACCCATTCGAGTTATACGCACTTACGCTAATGTGTAATGGTAGGGTGATTGTGAGATGAAATGAAGGACCTACAGTTTAACGTGGAATCCGAACCACGGTGGAGGTCTGGCATTCCCCACATTCACAAGATGTCTTGTCAGAGGTGAAGGAAGGGTTTGGTAATCAGATAAATTTGTGCCGGGACCGAGGATTTAACCCGGCCGCCAGCACAGAAGTCTGACACCTTACCCCTAGACCACCAGGTCACCTTCCACCGATATTGAAAAGCAAGTTGTAGAGGGGATAAAGAAATCTAGAGGTTTCGCGATTCAACCTGATGAATCAACTGACGTGAGTAACCATGACCATAACCCCTCGTCATAACCATTGCTTCGTGAGGTTTAGTGAAGATGAATACTTAAGGGAATAAATTCTTTGTTGCCTTGACTTACCTGGATGGACCACTAATTAAGAGATATTCAATGCACTTGACGAGTATTTTCAAGCGCAGGGCTTAGACTAGAGCAGATGCGTCTGAGTGTGTACGGATGGTGCTGCGAGTATGACAGGACGTCACCCAGGAGTAGTTGCTAAAATAAAATAAGTCGTGCACTCAGAAGTTTTGTCCACTCCCTGTATGATCCATCGAGAGCATCTATCTGAAAATAAGCTTTCTTCTGAACTAAACACCGTGATTAATGACGCGGTGAAAATCATTAATTAAATTCGAGGTCAAGCTATGAGCTGCAGGCAGTTCACGATACTGTGTGAAAGTATGGCCTCAAACCACCAACATCTCCTTCTTCATGTAGAAGTGAGGTGGTTATCGAGAGGAAGAATTCTTGCACGCCTTTTCGAACTGAGGGAATAAGTAAAGCAACTTCTCTGAGAACAGAAATCTGACCTAGTAGAACCTTTGTTGAATGAGGAATGGATGAAAAATAAAAGCTTATCGAGTTGTCTTCTGATGTCACTATGGTGGCCAGATATAAAATGCAATCGTTGTCTCAATTTTGGATATCACTAGAAAAAGAATATCCATCTCTGAGTTATAAAGTTACAAAATTATTGGTCGTTTTTTCAATTTTTATTTGTGTGAAAAGACTTTTTCAAGCACGTCATTAATAAAAACCAAACAGAGAAATAGAACGGATGTTAATGCAGCGTTTTCTCTCTCTGAAACAACGCTGCAGCCATGTATATCAACTTTGCAAACAAAGAAGCAGCAGTAGATGTTGCAATAACTAAAAATTGTAATTTTACAACATTAGATTTAAAATAAATAAATACAATACTATGTAGATGTACATTTGTTTTTATTTCTGTCTTAGCCATCAACTGGTCCGTGAAATTTATCTCCTATTATCGCAAGTCCACAGCTCTAAAAAGGTTGAAGAAAGCTGTTTTAGAGTGTTCCAACACCTTTCCATCATCAACTTTTCCAACAATGGCTACAGTCAATAAGAATCGACGGGTGGGATCCCTTGTTGTATTTCTTTCATTTTCTAGTTTTTGCTATAGCATTGATTATGGCATCAGAAGAACTTGAGGAGAAAGGTTAGAGGACCCTCCCAGAAACTAAGCCGTGAAGGACTGTAAAAGGATCTCCCCGAGCTGCGAACGGATGGTCCTTTTATAACAGAAATGTTCGAATAAGTGGCGGTACCCACACCTTCATTCTTTTGGCTGAAAGAATTGTCGGAAAAGTTAATGAGAGTGAAGTGGGAGGACGCTCTTATGATTTAAAACAAATCGAAGAATTGTCAGAACAACTTCCCCCAGCTACGAAAGGGTGTCGAAAAAAGAAACTTAGATAAAAAGGTATACACCCGGAAAAAGCACGCTCGCGTGCGTGTGTGTGTGTATGTGAAAGAGGGAAAGAGAAGTGGGCTTTTTTTAATGCTTGAATTCAAAACTACATTAAATGTAAACATTTATGCAAACCGTAGGGCATTTGTGTTCCAACCTGTTTTTTTCTACTGTGCTACATTTTTTGCTTAACCTCTGTGGCATGCAAATATGTAAAATTAATATGTTTGCTTTAGGTAAATCAAAGTAAACAAAATAATGTTTATTAAAAAAGCAGAATATGAATATTTTTTTATATAGTGTTGATCTATTTTATTTTTTCTTGAATATATTCTTGTATGATGGTACAGTCTTAATCACAAATATGAGTAACGATGAGATAATTTTTATTTTGTAATGTTGTTATTGTAAGGATTTCGTTAATGTGTACATATATAATTATATATTGACCTACTTACAAAAATAATGTGGTGTCACTCACATCGGTGGGAGAGCGGACTAAGTTTCAAGCTCATTTAGTCTTGTTTATTGATGATAGAGAAGTCAAGTTCGAATACAAGCAGGTTACACTAAATCTATTATTATCCTAAGATATTTCTCACTATCCCTCCACGCTAATGTGAGAACATTTACATTAAATTCTACATTTGTCATCCATACCCCATTTGTGTTATTAATATGTGAACAGCCTGGACTGATATTAAGACGTGGTAGAAAATAAAATATCCAAAAATGTTTGATATAAATGTTTATTTTAAAAGCATGATGGCGTACGTGCTCATGATGGCATGCCCCTCCACGCTGCGACGTCACCGGCTTAGAATGGACTATTCCCCCCAAATACCTACGCAGTTAGACCACTATAAAATATTAATGTTGGGAAGATATTATTCGACTATTGAATTCGGCACCATAGAGGATGGACCTATGTTATATTAATTATATTAGACTCTTGAATTTGACACCATCGAGGATGGACCTCTGTTATATTTATTTATATTAGATTTTTGAAATCGACGCCATGATGGATGGACTGTGGTTATTATTTTATATCGTCAGGAGACGACTACCAAAAATCTGGACTCCGTGAAGGAAAGTTATAATACTCTGTAAATATTTTTTGTTCTTCTTAAAAGTTTGAATTATGGAACTTTAACTATTTAATTTAATTATGTTTTAGTCGAGATAGGCTGATATTTGTTTATTAGATATGGGCATTATTTAAATGCTATTTTCTGTCTAAAAGTACTTCAGTTTTGTGTCGCCACTTAAGGGCTTGTTTCTTAAAGATGTTAGTAAATTCTCAATGTTTTCTGTTCTAAACTAACGAACTGTTAATTGAAATTTATTAAAATTATGTATCTTAATTATCTGGACTATCCGTATTATCCTAGCTTTTGTGGTTGTACATTTAAATTCATTTATATACATTTCAATATTTTGTGTAACGTAAAATTGGCTATCCTTCGCATATATTTGAAATTTGGCAAACTTCTAATGTTCTTTAAATTAATATCAATTGTTAGACTTTGTTTAGTAGTTAAACAAGACGATAAAAGTAGTCCCGCATGAGTTCACATTAGGTTTGAGGTGTGAAACTCATGTTTGTTAAGAGGGAACCCCCATACTTTCTATTTTGTTTCAAATCCGCTACGCTTCGTGCTTGTAGAGAACTTTAATTCCATTTCCCCCTCTGTTAACTCTCTTGTGTACAGTTAGACATCTCGTCGCCTGTAGGGTTGACTGACTGGCAGGTATAAATTCTTTCCAAAAATAGATTCCAAGACAAAGAAAGTAGAGGGTCGGTTTATTCTTTTTTACTCGGCTAATGTTTGGAAGGCCGGGTTTGGGTTCTATCACAAAATTATACATAGCTGTAGTAGTTTTCATTCAACATTATTTCAGTGTGTACACATGTATAATATAGTATATTATTATTTATCAATAATAGTATATTAGATTTGTATTTCTAATTAAGGTGAATGCCTAAAACCTTGATATTATGCATTAATTAATACAATAAATAATTCTAATTGAAAGTTAATCGTTAAAATAAAAGGTCCAATAAATTAAAATGCAGGTAAATCTTTTAGATTGTTTTAATAATAATTCATAATAGACCAAATTAAAACTACTTTGGATAAAAACAGTTTATTTTTACATAAACATTATATACAAGGATTTTGCTTATAATAATTTAAAATTAAGAAGGATTGTTTAGTGGAAACGCACAAACATTCTTCTGACAAGGATTTAAAAAAAAAGAAATGTGATAACTATAAAGATGAAAACCATCCCCCAATGCGTTTGGTCAGGTTTACTCTAATTCTTTTAGGAAGAACAGGGTTAGAAAATACAAATAAATACATAACAAAAAATGGTGGTCAGAGTTGATGGCACTTTACTTAATTATTACTTTAAAGGTAGGCCTATTTATAATATATATAGAAAGTTAAAGATGTAAATCACATTACTTTAGCTATGAATAAATCAATGTAGCTTTACTAACGTTTGTGACAGTCATTTACTCTTCTTACGATCAAAATTATAGTATACTCAACCTAAAGACAATAAAAATATAAATTATATTAAGTAACATTTTACGATACTTTACAAAACAATTGTGAAAAAGTTAATACATTTCCATGTGTGTTTAGTTCCCATGTGTGTTTAATTCCCATTATATTTACAAAATCCAGTCATTTAGCCACCAATGACAAACTAAACATTTATTTATTTATTAATAAACAAAAATCTTTGTAAAGTGTCTAATCTTTAAAATTACTTAAATTAACTATTATTATTATTATTATTATTAGCACCGCGTCTTACTACCCATTCGGGTTATACGCTCTTACGCTAATGTGTAATGGTAGGGTGATTATGAGATGAAATGAAGGACCTACAGTTTAACGTGGAATCCGAACCACGGTGGAGGCCTGGCATTCCCCACATTCACAAGATAACTTGTCAGAGGTGAAGGAAGGGTTTGGAAATCAGATAAATCTGTTCCGGGACCGAGGATTGAACCCCGGCCGCCAGCATAGAAGTCTGACACCTTACCCCTAGACCACCAGGTCACCAAATTAACTATTAGAAGTTAGTGATTAACTAATGTTGAAATGAAATATAACAATATAAGATTTCCTTAAATGATTGAGTAATGATGTTTTTGGAGTTTCCTATTGTTTACAAGTATCAAACAACGGTATGTAAAAATGTAATTGAAAAAGTGGTCTTATAATAAAATTAAATAAATTTCCATATAGAGTCACGTCAACAATATAAGTTAACAATAAAGATAAAAATGTAAAGGTAAATAATATGGATGCAATAGCTCTTTGTTACAATTGCATATAATTAAAGCAAGTATAGCTAGCTAAGACAGGGTTGTTACAATTCTATCCAGCCCCCCAAAAAAACACATGGGTTTTAATTAAAAATACCCACTTGAAAAACAAAAAACTTATTATATTTTGAATACAAAGCAATTGTCTAATTTTTTAAAGTAGTTAGTCTATATTCCAGTTAATATTTGAAAATGATTAATTACTTTAAATAAAAATGTAGATAGATTGGAAACGGAATTAAACATACTGACATAGGTCTAGATCAAACTAATGTTATTGAATATTTTAATAAATACACATACAATTTAAATTTAAAACATTCTTTTGTAAGAACAAATTTTACTAACATGATTGCATGAAAGTCTTATTTTGAATTTTGTTAACCAATGTATATTGTTTTAATTCCTTAAAAAAATTGATTTATAAAATATAATATTATTGCTAGGCGTGGACGTTATATTTTTTGGTAAAGTAACAGTCTAGGCACTAGTTAATATGTTAGAATGATTGGTTTAATCAGATAACATACATAATACCTTTAATCACACCACAACAAACCCAATAAAACCTAATATAGCCCAACTTCTTTTTTAAAATAGCCCGGAGTTTTTCAAGCCTGAGCTAAGAACTATTCATTGAGAATAGGACGGTTGGAATTTCTAAAAAGTTAAACAATTAAATATAACAATTCTAGAATCGTACTTTTTGTGTGTGTATGGTATTTGAACACACACGCACACATAATACAAGGACACAAACATGTTTGGTTTGTGATCTTCCTCCTGCCCACAATTTATAAGCGAAGGGTGTCCAAATTAATGTATATACTCAATCGAGTTCGGTCATTTTCGGCTTTATAAATTAATATAAAGATTTAAACAAAACTCATCAAAGTAGGCATTTCTTTACTTGCAACACCATACTTTAAAATTAGCAGGATCAATCTTGCTTAAAGTGTTTAGAGGTTTGAAAAAATAAATAAATGGTACAGTGCACCGCACAGACATTCCCTTATGGGCTACTGGCGACAAATTATGAAAATTTCTTTCCTAATTGTAATATACAATGGAAGTAAACCAACTCTTGATTAGTTACTATATGAGAGAGTATGTAAGATTGTGTAGTACTATACATTTTAATTTACGTGAAAATGTTTATAAAGTGATAGTTTTCCATTAATTTATCACAAAATAAAATACTGTCAAAAATGTTTCCAAGCAAAAAAAATCTGTTATTTTAATAGATATAATGAGTTCTGATAATTTATAAATGGCAGCCTATTAACATAGAATATTTGAGTGTTTCCTCAAATTAAAGATATACCACCGAAAAAAGACTAGTGCAGAATTTCTCTTTTTTTTCTTCCTTGGATATTATATACTCGTGTATATATATATATATATATACGAGTATATATATATATATATATATCACGAGTTATATATATATATATATTACCCAATATATGTATATATAGTCAGTGGCACACCCAATAGAGGGAAAACTGGGAATTGCTCTCCCCCAAGACTCAATACTAGTTTAATAAATACATTAATTATGTGATTGTTAAAATAAAAAGAATTAAAGATGTGTCGAGTGCATAAGATACCTTTTAAAACCAGGTTTACAATTTATATTTCAAAAGGGATAAATGCTCTACACATTAAAATAACCCCTGAACTTCCTAATGAAAAAAAGCAAATTCATGTAGACTCTATATATTGTATGCAAGGCCAAAGCCAGATAAATATTGAATTAAAACTACTGTTTAAAAATAACAAAAATAAATACAAGGAACGCTCTATATCTTCTAGTATTGTGATTGTCAAAAAAATCTAACTCGAAATTTCGATAAATGTCAACGTTTCATGACCCCCTGAAACCAAAAACATGATTTCCGCAATGCGGTCTGTCTGTCCGTCACTTTTCCTTTAGTATCCCTTTTATATACTTAAACCTTATTTTAACTTATTACATAACCCTTAAAAATTAATTTGAGTTAATTTTTACCCTTTTTAATCTTTTTAGTTACCCTAAACTATTCTTCCGGGCAAAGCTGTACTTCATGCTAGTAATATAATAAAAACAAAAGTGAGTTTAGGTGAGTGTTCAGAAAAATCTAAGCCCCTTCGAAATAGGATGAAAAATTGAAATTTTGAAGATCTTTAGAAGGACCACCTCATTTAACAAGGAAAAATTTACAAAATGAGGAATTTCAAAATTGGGCTCCAGGACTTGGAGGAGGGAGTCAAAATAATAAAGACGTTTTAACTTTGGTAGAAAATTGGAATTTGTGGAAAAGGTAGGACTACTCCAGAAAATAAGAAGTGTTAAAATTTAAGAGTGAACGCTGAGCGTAAAATTAAAATTACGATTGCCATAGTTAGCTTGGTATTGTGCAAGGAGGAATTATATAAATGCTAGCAGCCGGATGTTGAACGTCCTAATTTGAATAGTTTGATATAGTACAAAGAATGGATCAGTCTGCTAGTAAATTATACATGTGAGATGATTCCACCCTAAACCATTATTTGAAATAAGTCTCTTCTCTAGCCCCCTCCCCAGTAAACACAATATAATATTTAGTAACAAAGAATGTCTAGCTATCTGGACAGTTATTATGTTATGGTCAGATAAATAAATCGAGCGTTGAACAATGACGTTCATGTAGTGACAAAAAAAATTGCTTAAATAATATTTGTTTAAAATAAATTAATAAAAATGCACAGCATTTGTCAAACAAAAACAGTATGTAACATAAAACATATTTTTAGTTGTCAACACAAATTGATATTTCAAATACATAAAATGCACACAAGTTTGTAAAACAATAAATTAAAAAGGGAATTAGTCATAAATGTTAACACTAAGTCAATATACTATTTTTAAAAATTCCGTAGCTTATGGTAACAGCCGTTATTTAAAGAAATGTTCTTCACTAATTTAACACCCTTTAACATTGGCCCTAATCTTTAGTTTACTTTTTTAAATAAACATAAATATTTTTATTTACCTAATGAGTTTATAGGAATAAAATATTTAAAATTCTCTTAGAAATAAACAAATACAATATATCTATTGACATATATTTGACATCTTTTCTAATCAAAAGAAGATTGGTAATTTTACGCTCAAAGATCCTCAATTTGTTGATTCGTGTAAAAGTTTTTTTAATGAGAAAAACAATGTGCAGATTTAAAAAATGCATAAAAGTTAGCACAAATAGCTATTTGGAATTTTAGTAAGGTTTTCCCGGCTCCTGTAATGAGCACAGCACCCTAGATAAGGTCCTGCTCGACGTTCTTCGATTTTAATTTTTACTCATTGCCTTACTAACCAGTTCGAACTATACAAATTTACTCCGTTAATAGGGTAGGGGTGATGAAGGTAGAATATAGGTGAGATGTACCTATAATTGCATATAGAAATAAAAGAATAACATTTAGAAAAAATATTTCGAGAATGACCGGCTGCGAATTGAACCCCGATCTCCCCGTTGCCAGTAGGCAAGACTAAATGAGACTTGCATCTAGTTTACGTGCTCACTAGTGCAGCCATACATGAATTTAATTGAGATATTTATTCCTATTCTCGAACAATATTTGGTTTTGTGTTTGTTGCGCTATCTTTATGCTAGCAGTTTGGTCGACTTCACTGGTCTTGGAGTAAAGTGCTCGCCTCAAGACCCGGTGTTCGTGGGTTAAAACCTCGCCGGGGTCAAAGGATTTCTTTCAAGTGATAACAATTCATAGCATAACTTCTTTTGGAGGGAAAGTAAAAATCTCTTTAAAATATTTATTAGTGTTGTGATTTATGAAAACATTTTCTTACGAACTTAATAGTTTTAGTTCCTACGTTGAATTAAATAAACTATTAATATTTTAAATGAACAGTTATAAATGAGAAAATATGTGTTTATTATTACTATTATTAAACTATTTGGAGTGAATATGTATACATTGTTAGCTAATTTAAATACTTGTTTCATATTCGATATAGATACAATTTAAATTCTAACACTTACCGGAGAATAGCTATTTCATTTATTTGTTTGGAGTTTTGTACTTTATAGGGTGGTGGTTTTTTGTTCCCCATGGGGCACTGTTTTTATATTATTTTTATTATTATTATTATTATTATTATTAAATTATTATTAGCACCCGTTCGGTTATACCTACTTACGTTAAGGTGCAATGGTAGGGTGATTGTGAGATCAAATGGAGGACCTACAGTTTAACGTGGGATCCGAACCACTGTGGAGGCCTGGCACTCCACACATTCACAAGTTGTGATTAATACACGTCTTGTCAGAGGTGAGGGATTGAACCCCGGACCCATAGCAGAGAAGTCTCAAACTAGTTTACTTAGTGAAACTTGATAAATTTGTTTGAAACTAATCACAAATATATCAACACAACAAAAAATCACACATGGACTAAATAAAAGAAATAATATACTTAAAATGTATTGCATTCTTATAGTAAAAAAACAAACAAAAACATTAAAACTATTCTCACTGAAGAATGTCTATTTGAAAACCAGTTTGGGACGTCAGTTGCAACACACCCTCATGAAACTGTGAGGGGAGCTAGCGGTAGTTGAGCAGTGGAGGAAATGGCTTCACGAGACACACACAGTAACCGGCTGGTAGACTCAAATTTAAAAACAATGATATTCTCTTTTAAAAAATACAACACTTGATGTATTGGTTCAGAAAACTGTTCAGGTGAAAAGGTATTCAACTATGCAGCGGGTGAAAAATAATTGTTTACATATTTTTTTAAGTTTATTTTTAAATAATAAATATAGTTTTTTAAAATACGACCCTTGTTCGAATTATTAATTAAAATACATATTTTAATATTTTTTTAAATATAAATTATTCAGGAAATAGCCAAAGAGACTATCTTTTTGTAAACCGAGACATAAAATTTTTGAAAAGGTATTTTGGGCGTAATCATGGAAGAAAAATCATAAAAATTATTTTAAAACGTTGAAGTTCAATATGTTATATCTTTTTAGTGGTTGGATTTACAAAAACCAAATAACTTTTGTTGTAACAAACACCTTTATTTTAATAGGAGAAAAATTTATAAATCTATTAAATAATAACTACTATCAGATTTAAGGAGGTTAGTAGTACAAGTATTTTTGATATTTGGTGGGAGTTCCCCCTTAACGTAATGTTTGTAGTATGAATGTATATAGTAGTACTTCAAGGTACTTTCGTTTTGTGTAAAGTTTGAATACCCTCGTGATATTTGAAGTAAACGTATGGAATATAGGATATAACTTTACATTGGAAGAGTATATTATGTTTTCGTAATGTCTGTAGATATTCAGACGCTTTGGTAACAATTTAGAAAGGCTCTTAAGCTTTTATATTTTTCTTGAATAGATTTGGTTATTTATTGTTTTAATAGCTTTATTGATATAAAGCTAACCTGGTATAATTGAATTAATCTTTTTTAGAAATAATGTAATCAACTATGTTTTTCTTCGTTCTACTAAATAAATTAAGAAATTAAGGCCACTTAAATTACTGTTTGTTATTTTTGAATGAATTAAATTACTCTTTACATTTAACTCTTGCTGATGCTGTTTTCTCTTTAGTATTATTATGTTAGCTTACTCCCTCTTATCCTTGTAGTATTTTCGTTAGCGGCCTTTTGTTACGAGTTAAAGAACAGAGAGGGTGTTACATAGTCACAGTAACTCTAATGTTGATTAAATTATTCTGACTTTTTGTTTATCATCATTGTGTCCTTCAGACTTATTACAGTCGAGGCGACTATTATGTTTATTTCAATTTCTTGTTTCAGTCAAAGTGACTAGATTTTGATTTTGTGTTCTTCAGACTCTGTTGATGTAGTCACAGTAACTCTAATGTTGCTTAAGTCCTTCTGACTATTTATATTGGTCCAAGAGACCATGTTTTTCCTATATCCATATGATATAGCTTCGATATAGGAGCCTTGAACTCCAGATGTAATAAGGACTTAGTCCAAATAGTTGTTATTCTCCACGAGCACTATATTTCCCTTTTGAGTCCTACACACTTGTTTTTATGGCTACAACCAGGTTGTATATGCTTTTATAGGACCTAGTTGGGTCAATGTATTCAATGTGTTGTCTCATTCTTGTTGCCACGCTTCTCGTGTGGTATTAGCTTAGATGGGTAAAGCGCGGAAATCCACTTGTTTCCATATGGGGTCCACGAGGATAATACCGTTTTCTTTCTGCCCGTTTTTGGCACCTATTGACTGAGTATTAGTATTGTATGAATTAAATTATTGTTGCACTCCAGGGAGTGGGTCATTAAATACATGTACTATTGAATGCTCTGGCAGTACCAATAGGGAAAGGACCGGCCATAGTATTATTTTGTGTAGACACCTGTATGTTAGCCATCTACCAATCTAATCAAATAACCTTTCTATTGCAATTCGTTATACTATGTCCCTTAAGGATTTTTCTTAAGTCTCAATCAAGCAAGCTAGCTTAAATTATAAATGTGTTAACAATACTATATGTATATCATTTCCAGTTAACTTTTGTTTCTAATCATCTCGCTGTTTTTCTTTTAGAATCACTTGACTGTAGTCTGGCGTCAGTCCAGCTGTTTTGTTACAGAACATTGCTCTTCAAGCCTACTGCATTTGATCTTGCCCGTGTTGCAACAAGACAGTATTAATTTGGATCCTCTAACTTATGTTCTTGTATATCTATTGTAATAATATAATAATATTAACACCACGTCTTACTACCCGTTCGGGTTATACGCTTTAAGTACTAACTACGCTAATGGATTAGGAATTGGGAAGTTCGAATTAGAGGAAGTGAGCCTGAATTTGCGTGGAGGGAGAGTGGAAAACCATTTAGGAAAAACCACCCCCAGTTCACCCGACTGAGATTCGAACCTCGATCTCCCAGTCCTCAGCAGTCGAGCTCAACACGTCTAGCACGTTAGCCAACTACGCCACCGAGGCGAGTATATATCTATTGTAATCAAACATATAGTTTATTTTTATTTTATAATAAATCTATTATTGTTATTCTAATTATTTTATCAATCTGGTTAAAATACTTTCCTTATAGCCCCATTAATAAGTTCACACTCGTTGGTACATCTTTAAGGTGGGAGTACACTGAACAATAGTTAAGGGTGGCATTTTTGCAGATTTTATATAAAACATTTTTTTGGCCAAAATAAATAAAATATTGCTCCTGAATCGACAGAGAGTTTCTTCAAATGGTGACCTCAACAGTTGTTGAATATCTGTCATGAGCAGTAAACGACAAACTTTTTAAATGGAGAGAAAAAGTTGTCATTAAATTCCAGGACACCCTTGACAGACTGATATTCAAGAACTGTTGATGTCACCATGTGAATAAAATTAAACTTTATATTTCCACTGAAAAAATATTTGATTTATCTTGACCAAAAAACATTTTGATATAAAAACTGCAAAAACACTGCCCTTAACTCACGTCCCACACACTCCCAACACCCAATTTAACACTTGCAAATGACTTAAACGTGTAAGGAAATTCGTTCTTGTATTTCACAAAACGTGGTAGTTGGTTTATTATTATTATTATTATTATTATTATTATTATTATTATTATTATTATTATTATTATTATTATTAATTTGTCCTCAAATATTCAACATTATTAACTTTCAATTTATGTATGTGTAACTTTAATATATATGTAGTGGTGACCTGGTGGTCTAGGGTTAAGGTGTCAGACTTCTGTGCTGGCGGCCGGGGTTCAATCCTCGGTCCCGGCACAGATTTATCTGATTACCAAACCCTTCCTTCACCTCTGACAAGACATCTTGTGAATGTGGGGAATGCCAGGCCGCCACCGTGGTTCGGATTCCACGTTAAACTGTAGGTCCTTCATTTCATCTCACAATCACCCTACCATTACACATTAGCGTAAGTGCGTATAACCCGAACGGGTAGTAAGACGGGGTGCTAATAATAATAATAATAATATATATGTATATAAAACTGACCTTTCCCAACTTGAATACTAATCACTCAATCGCGAGTTAAAAAAATTGTAATGATTGCCTTGCTCTGTAAACGGGTTTTGTTTTTGTATTTAAACAGCGTGGTGGCTATTATTAATTCATTGTGGTGTGTGAAACTGCCACTGACACGTGTTGCAGTCAAACGCATTCTAAACAACCCCCCACCCCATTTGGTAGTTCATACGTGGAAAACTTCACACATAAAAAACATATGCGTATAAAACACGCATTCGAATTGCATCGATCCGGGGGAAGATACAAACAAAAAACAAGAAAGATGGTCATGGCGTTAAAGTTAGATAGAAAAAAATAGATTTTAACTAGAAATCTCCCCTTAGTGTTGAACTGAAATAGGAAAAAGTGGATTTTGAACATAAATCACTATATGGCGTTAAATATCGTTATAAAACAAGTGTATTTGGACTACAAATATCTCCTTAGTGTTGAAGTTAGATAGAAAACAATTGAATTTGGACTATAACTATCTCATTTGCGTTTAAGTGGGATACAAAAAATTGTATTTGGGCTATAAATATTTCCTTAATATTGATGTTTGATAGAAACAAATTGGATTTAGATTCTAAATCTTTCATTTGCGTTGAAATTGGATAGAAAACAATTGCATTTGGACTAGAAAGCTCTCATTTGCGTTGAAGTTGGATAAAAAAAAATTAATTCGGACTAGAGAGCTCTCATTTGCTTTGAAGTTGGATACAAAAAATTGGATTTGGGCTATAAGTCTCTCCTTAGTGTTGAAGTTTGACAGAAAACAACTGGATTAAAAAAATCCTCTTGGAGTTAATTTATATAATATACAAAATAAATGGTAGGCTACGATTCGAAACAAAATAAATATCACAATGTTGTATGAACATTCCACCAGAGAGCATAAAAGTTAAAATATACATTGTTACAGAAATATTGATAAAAGAGGAACACTTTGACCGTCAAAGAGCATAACATTCAATTTCATATTTCTAAGTTATCCACAAAAATGTATATGTTTGCTTATAACTAAAAAACTTTTGGTTTTATAAACATATATTCAAGAATAAAATATTTTAGTTTTAACAATACTACAGCTTTACACGGATAAGTTTTTTACGTATCTCAAATATTTGTGGATTAATTATCCAAATCAGAAATTTATGCTTATTTAAAAATCATTTTCATGAGGAAACTAGAATTGCCATTTTATTTGTAATACTAGAAAATACCTGGATACAAAATTTAATAAACAATGTTTAAGTGAATTTTCAGAAAATCGATTTTATCTTCCTTTGCCCGTAAGTAAACTAACCTTAATTTTAGCTTTAAAAAAAATAATTCCAAAACCCCTCTAGATGGATTAAGGAAAGCCCTAGATAACAAGATTTATCACTATCGGTAAAATGGTTTTGATTCTAGTACGAGACATATACATGCAAAGAGCCAAACAGACGGATGGCATCGCGAAGACCACTTTTCGTTTTCAGGACTATTTGAAACGAATACATTTATAGAGTTTTTTTTTAAAATCACAGTACTTTTATATTTGAGGGGTCGACAAACTAAAAAAGAGCCTCACATTCCACCAAAGAGCATAAATCAAATAATATACACTCTTACAAAACCATTAAAAATAAAGGACCATCTGTGTCCACAAAAGAACATACAAATTTCATTTTAAGACGTAAATAAAAAAATTGACTTATAAGATATTGATTTTATAAAAATATATTTCTGACAATAATATTATATTTAATAGAATTAAATATTTACAATGATAAGCTATTTCGTATTTCAAATAGTTGCGGAGATATGATCAAAATTGGAAATGTATGCATAAGGTTAGCACCCTCAAAATCTTTTTCATTGAAAAATTAAAATGGCAATTTTGTTTTTAATGTTAAACACTGTCTGGACACAAAATTTAATCAAAATAATTAAAACGTATCTGAGAGAATATACTTTTTTCCCTTTTTGCCCTTCAGTAACCCTTTAATGAAGGGCTGGATGTATAATTCAAAACAATTTGGTGGGGAACCTTCTGAAAGTTCTAAATACCAAGTTTTAGCCCAATCGGTAAAATGGTTTCGTCTCTAGTCGGAAATACAGACAGACGGCAAAGCAAAAAAAAACTCTTTCAGTTTCAAGGGGTGATGAAACGTCAACATCTATCAATCGATTTTTTTTAAAGATCATAACACTTCTCCCTTTGAGAGTTCGAGAGAAAGTAAAAAAGGGCATTTGAAGTTGATATTTCTCCTTGGTGTCAAGAGTTAAATAGAGAACAAGAAGGTAACGTGTTGGAATTAGGGTTATATATAAAACAGGTGGATTTTGAGAGGAAATTTCTTCTTAGTGTTAAAGTTAGATAAAAACAAAGGGATTAGAAGTTTTAATTACTCCTAGTTGTTAAAGTTAGATATGAAATAAGTGATTAGTTTAATCATACTCTGTACCATCCACGCTGGATAGTACACTATATAAAAATTAAAATTATCATGACAAATTGACATTTTTTAAATAATTAAAGAGTACACCTTTTTGAAAGCAAAGTGATACATTTTTGGTATAATGGGGGGTACAATTTTATAGGGAAAATTAGGGTATCCAGTTACAATGATTACAGAAGCTATGGTTTAGTATCTAGTTTCAAGTCCATAGTTAAAACTGTTACTAAGTCATGTGCTTTTTTTTATCTTTTTTTTAGGAAGTGTGAGTTAAAATACACAAATTAAAAAAATGACATCTATTCACAAGGATTTATTAAATAATTATTTCAAAATGTTTCAAAGTTAATGGAAAATATATTTCATAATTATAATATTTGCCATCACTTCACAATTTAATAATAATAATAAATAATAATAACAAAACCCATAAATAAGTTTAAAAAAGTGTAATTAATTATTAATTACTAACTGATGACACATCCATATAAAACCGAGTCTACTGATTGCAGGTTAACTGCCATAACCATTATAACACATGTATAAAAGTGATTACAACGCAAATATTATTAATCTTTCTAAGCAAGTACATTCCTCTACTATTCCTTTCCCCGCTTTTATGCCACGCCACTAATTCAACCCTCTACCATCTCCAGGGACAAAAGAGGTAAATTGAAAGAGGGAAAAGAGAGAGAGACGAAAATGAAATAGCGTTACGGAATAATTGTAATAGTAGAGTAAGTGCCCGTCAAAAATGACGGGACATGAATGTAAATGCCCTAATTTCAATATTTTACAGAGTCGGAAAGATGTGTTTAAAATGCATTACACACAATGTAACAGAATAAGCTTTTTACATTATTTAGCAGATTATAGGAATAATGGTTTTAATTCTGGCTGTGTATTTGTTTATATATGTTCAAGGAAGAAGATGATAAAAACCACAATACGCACACATTTATATATTACGAAGAAATATATTTATAAATAAAATTCGAAAAGAGTTTATTAGAGTTGAGAAAATATATTGATAAATACTTTGATAATATTTAACGTGCAATCATTGAAACAACTATATATCTCAGCACAAGACTTTCAAACTAACTTGATTCTATAACAGATACAATATCCACCTCCCATAACGGTTTTTAGCACCTTGTCTTACTACCTGTTCAGGTTATTCGCAGATGTACTAACTACGCTAGTGTGTGAGGGATGAGGAAGGCTTAAATTAGAGGAAGTGTAATCACATTTGTGTGGAGATAGAGTTTAAAATCAGTTATGATTAAACCCCTCCAGTGCACTCGATCTCCCTGTCATCAGCAGTCCGTATATTGGTAGTGAGACACCTTAGACCAGAAGTCTGCTACCTTTTTGATATCGTGGGCCATATGGGTTTTAACAAAAGTTGACGGGCCGCACAGTGGGGAATTTTCCCTAAAATGTATCCAAAACACCTAAAACCATAATTATTGACATATAAGCTCTAACTGGGGGGAGGGGGTGTTTCGGCTCACTGATTACGAATCCATTATCAAAATTACGGGATTAAAAATGGCCGATCCAATATGGTGGATCAAACCTACTAAAATTATTCTAATATATATAAAAATGGATGGTTTTGTGTTTTCACGGGTTTCTAATAAAGAAAACAAACAAATTATCAAATAAACATTTTTTAATTCCAATATTAAAACCTACATTATTTATTTGTGTATTTATTCATTTATTTGCTTGTTTCCAACAGGAACATCCATATTGGGGTATACAGAAATCAATCAGTACAGATAATTTGATAGATAATATATGTTAGATAAGGATACAAAAATATAAAATGTAAAATCGAAAATTTCTGGGTGAAAACAAACAACAATTTACATACAGTGCATGTACTGTATATAATATAAAGTATATACATTACTTAGAAACTGAGTTAGAGTAAGTTTTTTAAGAATTTGGTGACTTTTCTTCTGATTGGTCCCCATTTGGGGATTATATAAGTTTTAGGTCTTTTGCGGATAGCTTTTTTTTAATTTTCTTTGTGGTAGCTTTCTTATAATGGGTTAAATAGCCAAGCAAATATATTTGTTATTTAGGGTTATAGCCGCATATAAATATAGTTTTTTTTTAAATTTAATAATAATACTTGGGAACGGGAAAAGAACCCGGAACTTTTGGCTCTCTACGCCAATGCTCAAGCCATTCAGCTATCCAGGAGCCGTCCCGTACTCAGTGTCATTCTTCACTCATATTTTAAAACAGAATCTGTAATGGACGTGTGGAAATCGTCAGCTATATATATATTATGTATGTGTGTGTGATCAATTAAGATCACGAACTGTCAGATAAAGCAGCCATCTTCGACTCGGGAGGGCTTTATGCTACCAATAATACAATGCCAAATGTACGAATGTGATTATCGAGATGGAATAAAATGTAATAGCTAAATTACTATAATTGGTTTATACGGTTATAGCCCCATCTAAATATAATATTATTTAAATTAAAAAATGATACCTAGACATGGGAATTGAGCCCGGGACCTTTGGATTAGTACGTCAATGCTCTAACTACTGAGATATCCAGGAATCGTCCCATCAGCACGTCCATCACAGACTCTACATTAAAATATGAGTGAAGAATGACCCAAGGCCAGTGCTTTCCAAAGTTTTTCCATGGCGACAATCTATAGACCTCCACAATTTTGTGCGACACCCCACCCTAGAAATGAAACTATTCCACACATGTACGATATTGTTGAGAAAAACAAACACGAACATTTTTACCCTAAGTTATAGTGGTTCACGTGTGCTTGGCAAGTCTTACAAATCTCTTTTATGCTGGGATAAATGCATGGGCCCCATTAGTGGCGGAGAACTGGGGGAGGGGGGGACACGCCCCACCCCCCAATCACTCGATTAGGAAACACCCCCCCCCCCCCAATAATTCAATAATTTAACTTAATAATTACCTTACATGAGAAATGTTAGTTAGTTGAACTGTAATAATGGAATAAAGTAACTTATACGTTACGAAGATAAAATTCAATTCACAACCGATTCGACCCGATAGCTAAACAATGATAAAGATTTACAACATTCCGTGAAATATTACAATTTGTTTTCAAATGTGGAGCATTTTGTTTAGCTGCTGCTGGTTTTACCCAGGTCGTCTTGTGTCGCAAAAGAAGTTTCAGCTCTCTCAGACGGCTGAAGACATATTTGACTTCCACAATGACCCAAAAGAGACTGAGCCACATTGACCTCTGCCATGTTCCCAATTAAATTTTGGACTCAATCGTTATTAGGAAAGTTGCCATAACACTGGTTTCTAGGTCTGAATTAAGGAGAAGAACTTTTGGACCCATTTTATCCTAATGTTAATATTTTGTGTTCTTTGTTTTTTCTTTGTTATTGAATTGCATTTTTGATGTATTAGGGACATGGTTATGGATTCAATTGATGTAAGAAAGCTTTGTAGCCGTCTACATTTGTATCATGACTTTAAATTTAGAAAAATAACTTTTGAACCATTTCCATCCTAATGGCAGTGTTAATTATTTTGGTATTGTTTATTTATATTCTTTATTATAGATTTGATTTTTTTTAATTTACTTTTTGTTTTGTGGGTTTTGACTAGTTTTTTTTAATTACATTTTGTGTTCATGACGTATTTAAGTTTGATGATGTACAAAAACAAAGTAACAATAAAGTTAGTTTTCAATGAAAAATTGTATGTCCCCATCAAAAAAAACATTATGTCTAGCGACACCCATGGACGAATGTGCGATAAGTTTACTCGCATTTATTCACTCAACATTTTTAAATTGCCATGTTGCACTGTTTTAATATTAATCATTATTGAAAATCCAGCATCTCAAGAAGACGAGGTCGAAAACTGCAACAAAGCTACCAGAGCCCATATGGCCAAATGAAGAAAGTCTTCTTGAAGTGAAATCCAGAATGTATCCTGTTCATCTTCTTTATGTTTTAACTTCTAACTCCTATAATTTTTCAGTTCTGCAAATTCCTCTTCTCCTGCCAGAGAAAGCCCATCAACATCAGATGTAACAAAGGGATTTCTTATAAAGTCATATGCGTTTGTTTTAAGATCTGGAAAGTAAATTTCAATCTGATCTCTGAGTAATGTCAAATAGTTATAAATCATGTATTTTATTTATTTCTTCAAATCAGAGTTAAACGTGTTTGGGAACATTTAATTGATAGCTTGTCCCTGAAAGCTGATATTTTGTTGGATGCCATTAAAATGTTCTCATCCTTCCCTTGCAGACTGGAATTGGTTTTGTTCAAGAGCTTAACTATATATAACACAGAAAATCTAATTTGGTGCACCATAGTTTATTTATAAGACAATCTATAAACTCATTTTTATTTTCGCGCTCAAATAACTCCAACATAGTATCCCTGAGCTCATATACATGACATAAGATTTGTCCTCTAGAAAACCACTGCGGTTTAGTATGAAGAAGAAGATTTTGGTGTTTTGCTCCAATTTCGTTACATAATTGACCAAATATGCTTGATTTAGGAAATTTACTTTTAACTAAATTTACCATCTGTACGACTTTTTCTAAAACTGTATTTAAATCTTCACCAACGTTTTTGTAACAAGCATTTCCCTGTGTAGAAATCAATGTGTGGTAACTATTTTCCCATTTTGATTTTTGTCCAATGAAATAAAGCCTTTTGTAGCCCTGCATTGAAGGACTGCCATACGTACACATTCCAACACAGTTCAATCAAGATGAATTATTTTTCTCCGTGTGGTCATTTAAAACTTTAAAAATGTATTTTCCTCTTGTAGTAAGGGGAATTTCCAAGCAACACTAATAATGTTCAATAATTTTTCCTTCATAAACAAAACGTATGTAAGCCAGAATATGAGCAAGCCCACTTGAATAAGTTGCTTCACCAACCTGAATTGCAAACATGGCACTATTTTGTCTAACCTTATCACTCACTAAATTTTCCGTGTTTTCAGATAAATACTGAATTCTTTGCACAACTGTATTGTCAGCCAAGGGAATATTCTTAATCTCAACTTCATATTAAGGGCCAAACATAATTTTTACGATAGCACAGCATGCTGGAATAACCGTGTTTTCGCTAGCTGAGTGTGGTAGCAAATTTTTCGCCATTATCTAAGATACTAGGTAACCTGCTTCCTGATTTGTCAGAAGCCTCGAACTTCTTAGGAAATATAGCACTCATTTTGATTTGTTAATTAACATATCTTTGAAATAATTAACATATTTTTTAAGTGTCTGTTTAGTAGAAAAATGAGGCAGCAGTTTGTTTGACACCGTACTCGTATTAGACAAATTTTCTCCGCAAACTAAACACTCTGGCATGGGACTGCTTCTTGGACAGACAACGTGAAACCCATTTTCAAATAATCATCATTATATAAACGTATTTTACCTTTTGTGAATTCAGTGCTGCAAATTCTTGATGAGGATAAACACACTTTCTTACTTGTTGAAGCTTCAACATTTGTTTTGTTAGTAACAGTTTTTACAATATATGTTGAATCATCTTCAACATCAGTGATGGTTCTCTTTCTCACAATAAATTTAACTATGATTAACTAACACAATACAAAAGAGAGGGTCGCGTTCCACACTATATAATTGTTAGAGATAACAACTTTAAAAGTTGTGCAAATTTAGGACTATTTTAGAATTATACATATTAATAAAAGTAATATGAATGAAGAAACAACTACACTGCTACTTAGTCCCAAGCACACTATAGGTAGCGGAGTTTTATTTTTCCAGAGAAAATATCTGCTAGCTCCCCATTTTCACCTAGGGGGTGTTCTTGCTTACGGCCTAAACTTTATGAAACTATTGTTGAGAGGAATCGATGCACGCACTCCAACTGATTCATACAATTCTGCAACGTAAAGGCTGACTGAGCTGATCTCATAGAATAATATGAATTATATATAGACATCTGATCTGCACTTCTGACACGCACCTCGTGATACGTAAGCTAATATTTTAAAATAAACAAAATAATGTATATAGTTATTAATTTATTAGTCAGTTCGCGACACCCCATGTAACTTTAGGCGACACTCATTTGGAAAGCACTGCCCTAGGCATGGGACGACTCCTGGATATCTCAGTGGTAAATCAAGGGCATACTAAGCCAAAGGTCCAGGGTTTGATTCACGTGTGTGTCATTTTTCACTTTTAAGTTTCTGGTACGTTTCATTAGTGTTGACTGAAGTATTGCCTCAGGCATTTGGATTATCCCAATGCGACTAATGGGATTTTATTAAGGGATTATCTACAATTGAAACACTACAAGAAATAAAATCAATATTTGAAATTTGATTTTTAGGTTTTGGCCACGTTTTTGAGAAAATTCCCCTCTGTGGGCCGGTTTAAAAAAATGACAAAAAGTATCAACTTAATATTTCTCATACAAGAGTATTAGTTGATAGTTATTTTTATAAGCTCAATTATTGTTTGTTTGCTAAATCTTGGCGGGTCAGATAAAACCAATCGGTGGGCTGACATCTGGCCCGCAGGCCGAAGGTTTACAACCCTACCTTGGTGCACTTTACCCCCGATGCGGATATTAATACTATTATTAGTACGTTCCAAAACTGCTTCAATGGCTGCATGTTCTAAGGCATCACTCTCATGTTAAACTAGACTACCGATGACAGGGATATCAGGGTTAGGATCATGCTAGGTTATATTGAGGTTGGTTTTACAAAATTGTCTTCCACTCTCCTTCCACGAAAATCCAGGTACACCTACTTTAAATTCAACTTCCTAATGTCTATTAGTGTAATTAGTAGGTACATATGCGTATATCCTGAACAGGTAATAGGACGTTGTGCTATAAGCACGTTCAACACATGGGTTATTAAAGAAGAAATAGATTTTCATCAGCTCGGAGATAATATTAGAAAAACCACGTGTGGTAACCCTTTTAATGCTTCATTCACCTCCCCTCTTTCAGTACACTCGCCAGTATTTGTGTATTGACCTCCTCATCACCTGCAGCAAAGCTCAATCACCTTGAACGGCTTGACCACTGATGCCAGTGGGATACAAGTTGATAAGATAAAACTCAGAATAACAAATATGTCGTGGGCTTTGATAAGTAGGCTGGCTGTAAATCTTAGTAACTCTGGTTCTCTCCAAACTTGTACTTGTGTAGTTTTCATATTACTAAAAAATTTGTAATTATTTAGTTGGATATTTGTTTTGGCTAGAAGACGGGCTGTTTTAGATTAAGTTATTTGAATCAGTATGTTAATATAGCCCTGTATTTAGAAAGTTGCACGTTAAATAAACCAACATTAATGCGTGGAAGAGAATCATATCAAAACACCCCAAACCCCTTTCTATTTCTCTTCTAACCACTGCGCTCTGCCTTCATGTCAAACAGCAAGGTTGTGACAATATGTCTTGAACCCTCCTCTGAACAGGATTCGAAGCACGTCCCTGGCTTTTGATCCTTTCTCCTACCCATGTATGAGCCCTCTGATCTTCTTGGACTCTTTCTTTTACTTCACAAGGGTGAGAATGCGTTGGGGAGGGGGGGGGGGAGTACAAATGTGCCAGTAGGGTTACACATGGGGAGACACGCTCTCATATTTCATTCAGTTATGTCTCGAGTGAGAAAACCCTTTCCCCTGGTAATGTGGTCAAGGTGGCTGACAGAACTGTGAGAGCCTGGTTGACCATAGGTGGTGCTTAAAATAGTTAGTAGCCTTGTGTGCGTATTTTTTATGTAATATTCTGGAGAAAAATCCAAGTTTTGAACACTTGTTTTGTAATTTGTCGTAAACTTTATAAATACGCTATATTATTGAAATCAGAACAAGACCTACAGAATAGTACACACAACATCTAATACATTAACAGTTATGAAAAGTTCTAAGTCTACCTTTACGTATTCATACGCCAAGTCACGTGATCTGCAGCTCTCACTTTTGATAGTTATTATCAATACATATAAAAATATCACTAATAATATAGTACACAATTAAGTTAAGACGAAATTATTATTATCATGTCCCTTCTTTCTAAAAATGTATTCCCTCACAATCTTACTACTCACGTATTATTAACAGTGGAAAACACAGTTATATCACATCTACATATCACCACCTCCTCTTGTATTGTATTATTAAATATATAGCCATAACACGGACAAAAAAAAAAGTGCGCTATAAAAATGGATTACAAATGTAAACCAATTGCATTCTTGAATTAGATTGCAGTGTAAAATAGTTTCAACCGAGCTTGTGCGATCCATAGGTGACGAAGCCACCGAATAGAGTGCATTAGTATGTGCACCAAGGTGGGTCACGGGTCACTTGTTGAGATTTATCACCGAACAATTCCCTAGTCTGGAGGGTTAGCCTATTCTTTCAAACCAAAGGGGTGGTGGGGGGGGGAAACCTTTCTCGAATATCAAACTGCTGAAACTCTAATTTTTGTTTTAACTCTTTTTATTTTCTTGGAAGTAGGAAAGGGTTATTTTAGTTTATTTCTTTTTTTTTTCCTGTCTAAGGGCCGGAGGTAAGACGGGTGGGGGGAAATGGGCATTCCCCTTTAGGGGATATGCGTGCGTGAGCCCTATAACAATGGACTGACTTCGATTTATTACACACACAACAAAGTTTGTGTGTGTTAGTTTTGTACATTTTCTATTACGCGGCTGCGTACTAAATTAAAAGTTTGTTCTCTGAGATGTGAGAAAGTGTTGTGTGTATGTGTTTTGTGTTGCGACTTGAGATGAATTATGCCCGTTGGAAAACGAGGGAAGAAGGCAGTAGATGAAAAGAATCGGTGTATGTGGAAAGAAAAATTATAACGTGGCTTAATAAACACGTCACAGTTGGATTAACCTGTATAACCTTTGAGGAGACATCAGTTTCACATTATTTAGGACCTGGGAAGCTATTTCCATGAAAAGAAAGGGAATGGGTGTAAACAAAGAACCGAGTCAAATACCTTCTGTTAGGTAACCTGTTTCGTATAGAGCGGGACAACGTCATTTGTTTGAACAATAGTCAACCTCGGTACCCTTGGGGTAAAGTGCTCGTCTCAGGATCCAATGTTCGTGGGTTCAAACCCAGTCGAGGCTGTCGGATTTTTCTTGAGTAATAAAAATCTTGAGCACAACTTGTAAAATAGTCGTGGAAGGTATGTGAAAATAGGTTTCCCCGCAAAAAAGGTAGACCCTTTCACTCTATCTCATATAAATGAATCGTGTGCATATTCAATCATATTAAATACCTCAAATAATAAATAAATAAAATGATTGAACAAACAAATCTTTTTAGATGACAATGAAATGATTTTGGAAATTTGAAAAATGACACTTTGACAGGGAAGACAAGGATTCAAATCTACACAGCCATTTGTTTTGTCTAATTCTCGACTACCAGTGTTTTGGATATTGATGACTTTTTCTAACAAAATATTCCACGACATTCCTGTCAAATAGACCCAAGTGGCTAATTTACCAATGAGTGTAAAGTGAACAAAGAGAGATGGCTCCCATTACGAAACTCATTTTCACTCTTACCGGGAATTTAAACCGAGACGATTAAATCAATAGTCGGGAGCGCTACCACCTGAGCTACGGTGTCAAACGCATGTCAAGATTTTTTGTTTGTTATTTCACCATGTTTAACCACCCTTTCTAGTTATACGCACATTTAAATTAATTATGTTATGTGTAGGGGTGAGAAATATAGTTTAGAGAAGAAAGTGTACCAGCATTTTCAGAGAGGGACGGTGGAAACCATTTAAGAAAATCTCCCTCAGTACACCCGACTAGTTTTAAGCCTCAATCTCCCCATCTTTGGCAATCCAGCCTATTATGAGGGTGACCCATTAGACCACGCGACCACTGAAGCAGGTTTATGTCAATTTTACTCACGACTTATACCGTAGAAGAAATGGATTAAAAAATGTTCCAAAGTATGTCACCATTATTTTTATTGGAAGGAAGCATGAAACACCATTATTAAGATGTACAAAATAATAATACAATCCAATTGACCGGGATCGAACGAAGCCCTCATAGAGCACTCCTTCCAAGCGTTTGGCTTTGTCAAGCTATTTTACTACTTAACCCAAAAATAACCTATGCATTTCGTGGTCTAAGGCGTCAGACTGGATTTCCAGTAACGAAAAAAAGGGTCAGAGTTTGAATCTCAACTGGGTGCACCGGGGCTAACTGCATGTAATTTATCAACGTGGTCTTACTAGCCATTTTTACACACTAATCGCGAGTGCACTTCCTCTAAATAGGCTCTCCCATCCCTACTACGATTTTATTTTATTTTATTTTTAGCGCCGCGTCTACTACCCGTTCGGGTTATACATTTGTGTACTAATTAAACTAATGGGTTAGGGATTAGTAAGGCTTAATTTATACATTACATTTTACATTTTCATGGAGCGAGAGTGGAAAACCATTTAGTAAAAACCACCCTCAGTGCACCCGACCAGGATCGAGCCTTGATCTCCCCGTCTTCGGCAGTCCAACACGTGAGTGGTGCGTTAGAGATTAAGCCGATAATAATCATGTTAAACATCATAACTAAGTAATATATGAGAAATCAAAACCAAGTTTGATCTATTAAGATTCAAAGCATAGAAATTTAGTAAATAATAAATGGGCCATTTATTCACAGTATTTTCGAAGCCTGGCTAATTTGTCAAATAATAATCATATTGACTATAGCTGATCTGATCGTCACAATAATTTGTGTTCATGGTTTTAATGATCAGTCCAAAATATTGTGAGAAATGATATTGCTGTTTGACATCTTAGCTTATCCGGTAGTGTGTCTGTCTACTGAGCTCTAGGGTACCGGGTCCGATTCTCGGCATGGCCGAAAGTTTCATCATTGGTAAAATGTGGATATACCCTTTCACATTGATGAATTAACGGCTGGTTTCTGGCTGGCGTATTTATACTTGATATAAGTTAGTTAGGTGACCTGGCAGTCTAGGGGTAAGGTGTTGGACTTCTGTGCTGGGGGCCCAGGGTTCAATCCTCGGTCCCGGCACAGATTTATCTGAATACCAAACCCTTCCTTCACCTCTGACAAGACATCTTGTGAATGTGGGGGAATGCCAGGCTCCACCGTGGTTCGGATTCCACGTTAAACTGTAGGTCCTTCATTTCATCTCACAATCACCCTTCCATTACACATTAGCGTTAAGTGCGTATAAACCGAACGGGTAGTAAGACGCGGTGCTATTATTAATAATAATTAATAATAATAATAATAATAAGTTAGTTTATGAGTCTTATTCTGATATACTCAGTCGGTTCAGAAAATGAACGTTAATTATATAAAATGAAAAAAAAAACTTCAGTGTTGCTGTTTGCCAGCAACTGGGAGGTTAAGGATCCCAGACGAGTGTTCAGACGTGTTTTTATCTATCTATACCCCCTCCCCCTACCTCTCTTTCTTTCCTATCTCTCTCTCTCTCTCTCTCTCTCTTTGTGTGCAGATACACTTCCTATAAATTATACTTTTCTAATACCTACGGTACATAATTAGTATAAATATATTTGTATAGCGAGGATGGGTAGTAAGAGTCAGTACAATATATCCTTATTTAAAAAAAACTGCAATAAATAATCATTCTAACCATTAAATTATAATATGAGGACTGATAATTATTTCACTTACAAACGTAAACTATATTTGGATCACACTTTTAATTTATTGTTACATATAATTTTCTGCGATAAAATAATTACACTGATTATCTCAGCTTTAATTGTATGTACATATTAGTTTCCAACCAAATTATGTTTGTAAGGCTTCGGGAGTAAAAATTAGCTACAATTTGTTATATAACTTTCTGGGCGAAATTAAATTACTGTTTAGAATGAAAAGTGAAAAGAGGAAGTCTTCATCATTAACACTAATTGACGTCGAGCGAAATTAAGACGATCGTTTCACGAGAAATAGAGAATTCAAGATTAAAGCACCACAATGCTGGAACTTTATTTTTTTCCACCATCTCTTTCAAACTCTTCCTTGTAACTTTATTCATTTAATTTCTTTATATTTTTTTTTTTTGTCTCCGTGGCGAAGTACTTCACCAACTAAGTCAACAATTTAAATAATTCAGTTCATGTAGCGACAATTTCAAGATTTTAATGCCACATCGTTTCAAAGGGGGAGAAAAAATATGTTAGCTATTCCTGAATAATAATTTGTCATAGTGTGAATAAAAAGTTGGAGGCATTGCCACTTAAGTTCTTAACTATCAATAAAGATGTTTTAGATGTTTGGCATGATGAGTAACCATCTCATAATAATAAGTAGGTTTTTTAACATGCCACGTCTTTATACTGTAGTTAATTTATTTATTTTATTTATTTGACTTATTTAACGTGTACTTTCTTAATCGATTGATTGAATCAGAACACGAGTGCATTTCAATGAGCGAGAGTGAAAGGGCCTACCAATTTTGTCGGGAACGGTATCTTCACATGCCTTACAGGGTTATTTTACGTGCCACCGACGGCTTTAATTTCTCTCCGAAGGAGTTGTGCAAAGGATTTTTATCGCTCAAGAAATAAATGGTACGGAGCTCCACAATGACTTTCTCGCTTTATTGTTTAAAAATGGAAATATTTACTCAAAACTCGTAATATATGTGAATCAAAATAATATACACTAGCAAACCCAAGAATAAATGCACTATATTTATGAATAACATTTTTTGAGTCACGGTTTTAAATTTTATAATTTTATTTTTAAAGAATTAATGTCCTCAATATTATGTTTGGACCGATAAAAAAAAAATTAGTATTGGATCCACAAAGGTCAACACTTCGTATTAAAATTTCCATTTCCGGTTAAAATTTTCGACATTTATTAGGTGTTTTACATCTT
Organism: Timema cristinae; assembly: GCA_039000515.1. NCBI lineage: Eukaryota > Metazoa > Arthropoda > Insecta > Phasmatodea > Timematidae > Timema > Timema cristinae. The sequence goes on from JBCFYV010011172.1 coordinate 114,891,473, forward strand.
ATGTCATCGCATTGTTATTAAACTCCACATTTATAAATTTTGACCAATAAAAAAATGTAAAGATTGACTATGAGTCCAAAATGGAGATAGAAAATTGTTGTACAAACATTTCTCCTAAGAGGTTTAAGGAAAAACAATATAAACTTTTAGAGATTTACTTATATTTAATTACTCTATGGCATTGGAGAATTATTGCGTTAAAACTGTAGTATCTCTCTACAACTAAATCTCACAAAATTGTATTAATATATTTGCCAATATCTAAGAAACTGTTGGTTTCATAAAAATATATTTCATATAAAAGTTTTTTTTTATTAGTACTACAATTTGGCAATGACAAGTTATTTAGTATCTCAAATAGTTGCGGAGATTCGGAAATTTCTGCTTCTATAAAGTACCCTAAAAGTCATTTATACGGTAAAATGAAAATAATCAGTTTAGTTATAATCTTAATCAACGCCCAGATAAGAATTTTAAACAAAATCGTTAGAGCCGATTTTGAGAACATTTATTTTTTATATTTTCACCCTTTATTAAACTACTCTTAATTTTAAGTTTAAACACACACAAGACAGACGGCATTGCAACGACCACTTTTTAGGGTTTGGGGGGTCATGAGACGTTGACATCCATCAACATTTCAGGTTTTTTGAAGTTATACTTCTTTATGCGCGTTATGAAAAAATGATGAGAGTGAAATTTTAAGATGCGCGCGCATCACTGTAACACAAAAGTAACAGGTTGAAGGTAAACCGCTCACTAAGTCTCGAAAAAAAAGCTACCAACAAAATAGAAATAGAACCTCTGTTAGTCGCGCATGTTGGTACGCTCATGAGAAATGTATACTATGTTATTCCTTTCTCTATGGTACGCTCGTCCCTCTGATCACTGTTTTCATATATATAATATTTATCCACATGTTTCTAGTTTCTACATTCACACACGTGTTTTAGTTTCATACAAGTGCGAATTATATATGTGCTAATAAATTATATTCAGTAGTGATTTAAATTGAATATTTTGATTAATATTATTTACTATTCGTAAATATTAGTGAAAAAAATTGTGCTTATAGACTTTTTCAAGTGCTCCAATATAATTGAGGTTAACTATTCGTATGTATTATTTATTGATATAAATTAAAATATATTATTTAACATAATTAATACTAAATAATATCATTTTATTGTAATTAATTATTTGCATGCAATTAAAAACTATTTTTTAATGGTTCCAAAGAAGTATAACTTCTCGCGCGCGTACATAAGTACACACACCATATTTTTTTTATGGTCGCAATACTTTACCTTAAGTGTTTGAAAAATTTTAAAATATATATATTTGCGTATAGCTTAAAAGTTATTGGTTTTATAAAAATATGCTTCGAATAAAATATTTGTATTATAAATAGATCTACATATTTGTAACTATAAGTAATTTAATTTCTCAAATAGTTTCGGAGATATGATACAAAATGGTAATTTACGCATCAGACCGTAACCCTTAAAGTAATTTTGCTGAAATATTGAGAGTAACCATTTTGTTTGTAATATGTATAAATGTTTAGAAATGAAATTTAGTCAAAATCCATAGAATCTATTTTGAGAAAATCGACTTTTTTTTTCTTTTTGCCCTTCAGTAAACTACCCTTAATTTTAGGATTAGATATCCAATTGCAAAAACCCTTCGGTGCAATTCTATTAAAACCCTAGATACCAAGTTTTAGCCCGATCGGTAAAATAGTTTAGTCTCTAGTTGGAGGTACAGACAGACGTACAGACGGAAATTCAAAAACCACTTTTTCGGATTCGGGGGTCATGAAACTTCGAGATTCACCACAATCTCGAGTTCGATTTTTTGACGATCACAATATTTTCTCTACCTGTAAGATAGCGAGAAAGTAAAAATCCATTGATCCCGCCTGTGTTCGAACCCACGAACATCGGGCCCTGAGAAGAGCACTTTACTCCAAGACCACCGAGGCTGATTAGTAATTATTCTAATGTAGTATGGATACGGTAGTATAGTTTAGAGAAAATATGTGCGCATTTTCGCGGAAGGAGAGTAGTAATCCAATTTATAAAATTAAAAATTGCAGTACACCTAGCCGGGTTTCAATCCCTTATCTTCCCATCACCAGAAAACCAAACCAGATGAGTTTAGCATTTAGTCCACGTTCACACCTACTCGCACGTATGACGATGAGTATTAATAGCTACATTTTGTATTCGTAGTAAATTAATACTTTAATGAAAAATCTACTATTATTCATTTGGATGCCAATTTTATAAATATAATCCAAGTTTAATATAGATTAAATTACATTTAAGAAAAATTAAATCTTCATAAAACTCTATCCAAAGTAGAACATGCGTGTAGAAATACAAATATATATATTAAATACAATATGGGTTCATTATGAAACTTTCTATAGTTGTAAGAGTTGTTAAGGTAATATTGGCTGTGTTAGAAACGTATCATAAAGGATCATAATTAGCTATCATGCATATCAAATGATAACTGTAACACACAATACCCTCTCCTCTTCTAACCTTCCACATCACACTTAACTTACGACCACCTCTACCCGTTTACCACCCCATCTTTAAGGGGCACGAAATTTTTCTCTCCTAAATGCATTACTCACGTCTCTTGCAAAACTGTAATTAGAATTACTTGCCTCGTTTTTATACCTCGTTTTCATTCTTAGTTTTTTTATTTTAGCTCCCCTGCTTCTTTTCTTTTCCTAAGGACGTACCACCACCCGCATACAAACTAATAACAGTTTTAATGAGAATATATTTGTTTAGTATTCTTTTCTCTCTGTAAGCCTAAAAAAAATAATCGTAGGATTTAATTAGTTATGCAATTTATTATTCATTAATTATGTCTATCCACATCGGTGGAGAGGTTGAATCTAGATTGTGACTCTAGATTAAACTAATTCGATCCCAGTTTGTGTCTTAAGGTTGTTTTTTGTCTATTAATTTGCAGACTTAGTCAAATACAAATAATGTTATCATAAAAATTGACTGTGTTGACTTAGAGTAAGTTAGTTTATAAGTCGTGTGTGCTTTGATATATACCCTTTGTTTGGAAAGTGGACATTAAATATACTAAATAAAATTTAAATTAATAGATTAGGTTCCATAAAAAAAAAGTAACTAAACTGTTTAAAGTTCACTATTATTATGTAATTGGTACGTTAAACACAAGGGTTACTATCGACTTAATTCTAGAAGTAGAAATAAAACGGGTAAATTGAAGAAAAGGCACCTGCATTAGATTGGAGAATATCTTTAAAAAATTAAACTACAGTACACCCAGCAGAGATTCAAACCCTAAGCTCCCACCAACGTCAATCAAATGTCTTAGGCCTCTTGAGGCGGGCATGTGGACAAAGGCTTCAATCTCGTCTTGTCTGGTTTTCTGTTGACAGCGATAAAATCCGGTCCTGGTGTAATAAACTGATTGTTAATAAAATGGCTGTCCACTCTCCTTTCGTGAAATTCGGGTACATTTACTCCAAACTCTACCTTTATAATTGCTACCTCATTCACGTGTTAAATATTTGAGTAGCCCGGTCAAGTTATATGACGCTATGGAAAAAAAAAACTATAAAAACTACTGAATTCTGTTGGTAATATGTTAGAAAACTTCTTCAGTCGTTATTCACTCATTGCTATCGAAGCTTATTAGGTTCAAGTCAACTGTGCAAGAAACACAAGCCCTCTATTGTTTTGATTTTTTATAATGAAGTAACTCTCAATTTTCAGACGCACGACTGTATCTAAGAAGGCTAACCCACCCCTTCATTTGTTCACCTCGTCTCAAATATTCCTTTTTTCCGCGCTCGCTCGGCAGTTTTCTTCCCTGGGCTAAGGAAAGATTAATATTATTATTTAAAGGAGATGTTACAAATCACAAGAAGAGGCCTTTTTTTTTCCTACCGGTCCTTTTTGTATTCAAATGGACGATGAAAAGTATCAGCCAGGAAGCAAACGATTCTTGTCTGGGCAAGGAAATAAAAAAAATAGAAGAAGAATTACTGACTGTGGGAAATGAAATGGAAGTCGACTTCCTGGAAGCAAAAAAATATATAGAAAATTTAATCAAGATAATGTGTAGTGATAGATTGAGTGGTCCCAATATGAAATGATATTCGAAAGGATGTTTTAGAATATTTAGTTGTGAAATAACATAATCTTAATTTTTTTTAAAGTATTTTCTGCTGTGGAATAGCTTTTTAAGTGTAATCTAATGAACAAAAATATCTTTAAAACAGAATTATATGTGTTTAAATACCAACCAAACACAATTTTATATACAGAGTGTTTGGAAACTCATAGCCCAAACAGCACATATACCGTGTTTGAACCAAAAGTAATACAAAATACCTATACACTTACACCCGGAAAACTATACTAATATCATTAAGTTTTGTTCAAAGTTTTGGCGTACAACGCCGGGAGACCAAAGCTGTCAAGCATGTGTGTACAAAAGGTTGTATACGAGGTAAGCGCATTGCACTGCACATTTCTAGAAGAACTGGTGTATTGTTTACTATTAATATGTGGTATGTTCTGCTGCCGTGCTCCAAGATGTCGAGGTGTGTAGTGCCGCACGCCTATCTCCTATGCAACCTGTTGTACACACGAGCTTGAATGGCTGTGTTCTCCCGGCGCTATACGCCGAAACTTTGAACACAACTTAATAGTACTAAAATAGTTTTGGGGATGGAAGTATAAGGATTTTATATTACTTTTGGCTCAAACAAACTATATGTGCAGTTTGAGCTATGAGTTTCTAAACATTCTGTATATTTTTACATATAGTTATATACAAACATAGTTTTATTGAAACTATCATTTAAAATTAGTTTTCCGACACAATGTAGTAAACTTGTTACAGTCAGGACCCACATCGGTGGGCATGCAGATTAAACATTAATATAGTCTAGTCTGGTCTGATAGTGACGGGAGGGACGGGGTTCAAATCCAGAGTGGTTTTACTGAGGATATTTTTTCCTGGGCTTATTTCCCCACACTCTATTCACACAGAACAAGGTTATGCTATGGATGGAAACCACTCTCTGCTAATGCCTACATTCATATAGCATGATTTTGGTAGGAAGAACAGTAGAAGTTAGTTTACCAAAGTTACTAAAACCATTTTAATATATTCATATATATCGTCATGCTATCTGCAGTGGTTACTTTTGATAGATAGTATTAATACCTATAGAATAACACAACTAGTATAATTAAATGTAGTCACGGTCGGCAGCAAAGAGATATGTATGAATTTTCTCTACTAATCTTCCAACCAAAACCAGGGTATAGCTCAACGTTGTCAGCTTATCAGAGTGAGATCCGCTCTGCTTGATAACAATCTCTCACGTGGCGTAACAATAGGCAACACTGAGATGACCCTGAAACACATATCTTCATGAATTCGACTGTAAATGATGACAACCCGAATAGTAAGATGCAATGCAAGAAAATCAATTAATTTGTTTCCCAAAAATTTCTTCTGAGATAAAGAATAGAGCACAAACTTTTTTTTGTGATAAATACCGACATATAAAATGTATTCCTTTATGGCCTACCTAAAATAATTGTATTAAATATACTATTGTAAAGCAATAAACTTAATAACTTGTTAATAAATTAGGATTAAAGTATAATTAGTTATTATTCCAATCTTACTTATTATAAACGACCATTTAAAGTATTATGTGTGTAGGCAAACAAATTCGACAAAGTTTATTCATTGGAGGTCAACACTTTAACCACTCGACTACGGAGGCGGACGCATTCAATGATTTATTTCCTCAGTCACGACGAACGAATCCTTTTAAACTGCACTAACTACACACTTTTATTTCTATTTGTTTGTTCTTAACTAATCGTTCGAAAGGCCATTGAATCAGAATCAAACTAAATATACTTGTTGACTCCTCTCACCACCTTGACTATACATTGCACTCCCCTCCCCTCTTTCCATAAGGGTGCGTCCCATAGTTGGAGAATCGTTGCAGGTATTAGGTACACTCCAATTGATCCGCAAGGTAGTAAATAGTAACCCCAACCTATAAGGTGCGCCATCTTGTTCTTCGTTAACCCTAAGCTTGCTTCCTTTCAAGGTAAATGAAGTGTACAACCACTAAACCGTTCAAAAACTAGACTCACGAAAAATAAACCTTAATCAAACGAGATCGTTAAAAAAAACAGTAATAAAAAGGGGATGACTTTTTTTTTTAGAGCTACAAATATTGGTTGACAAGTCAATTTAGCCCGTGTTCCGAAACGTGTGGTCGGGCCTTCAGCAACGAGCCCCTCCCGTGTAATCTCGGGGCCAGCATCTAGCAGCCTCCCTCCCCCAACACATCCGTTAACGAGGATCCGTCAGCGGCAACAACCTCCAGTTATGAAGAGGTCGACGACAACGCTGTTGAATAACGAACGGAGATTACATCGCGACATACCTAAGAGATATCTTGTTTGTGTCCTTGTGAGGAATATTCTACTCTTACACCGGTACAGGTATCATCATACTGAATAGGTAGACACACAAACACACACACACACACAGACAGAGATATGAGATCTCAACAAGAACAAAGTTTTTCAAACCAGGGTGCGCGATAATCTTCTCAAAAATGGCTCACATGGAAAAGTGATGTACAGAGATATACATAGGTTTACTTTTTTTAAAAAACGATTTAATATTAGAGTTATGAATGAGGAGGGCAGATTAAATAGAATGTAATGGCTTTAACTTAGAAAGCGGATTGAAAAAACAGAGTAAAACTAACTTAATTTCAAATTATTAGAATCCACACTCTGACTGACTTATCAGCTTGAAAGCAAGTATAAAATATTAGACGGATCGTCCACCGATGTTGGTAACCAAGATGATTTTGTGTTGTTCAAATATTTTGTGTTAAGAAAATCAACATACACAATTATGTTAGGGAGATATTTTTAACACTTCCAATAGTCATTAAAATAATTTTCATACGTTCATACGTCAAGTTATGGGATCTACAGCTGTGACTTTTTATAAATAATATCAATACTTTTAAATAACACTAACAATATAGTAATATGTTAATAGCTTTGATCACAAAAAGTTTGTATTTTCTAAAAAATACCTTCCTCCTAAATTATACTTTACTTACCAATAGACCAGAGAGGTGGTTTCCAAAACTCCTCTAAATTCTATCCTCCTCGTCCCTAACTCACTGGTGTAAATATGCTGTTAGCTTGGATGGGTGGTAAGCCGTGGTGCACAAAATTGTAAAAATATTTGCATACTGCCCGAAAGGCCGTCAAGGCGCGTAGCACTTGAAATAATAATAAAAAAAAGTAGCCTATATATTGCAAACCAAAGTCAAAATACTAACGTTCTTTCGCACTTAACTAGATTAGATATATGTAACATTTAAAAAACTTTTTTTTTTACTTTATATATTTCTGATATTAAATGTAACATACGCAACCACACTCTTTCGGATTTATCTCATGTAAATATGTATGAGAGCACAAGGGTTTCAGAGCTAGAAAAACCGTTAATTGGATCCAATCCTGAACAACAACAAAAAAATCCCTCTACATTCGTTTATTTTTTTATTTTTTTTCATTTCCTCGGGACATGGTTTCAACAACAATACATAGTAATGGGGTGCATCGTAACTCTTGCTGCAGCTACAATCGCTATAGTCAACCAATTTGTAGACGAGATAAACTAAACACTAAACGTTAATAACCAGCAGGACAAACTAATTTGACTTTTGACTCGGGATGTCTGGATTCAAATCTCGGTAGGATATAGTGTTCTTAGAACTCGGATTATTATTGAGGTATAAATATGTTTGAATACAAGAGTGCCTCATCAACACATTTTCATTTATTCAAGGTATATAACGTGGACTTTCTGAACTTACTGATTATATCAGCACATGACTTATAAACTAACTTAAATCTAGAACAGATACAACATCAAGTCCCCAGTCGTTAATTCCTCACTTTGAAAGAGGAAACTCACAGTTCACCAATTATTATTTTTTGACCATGCCGATAATCGAACTCGAGACGCTTAACACAGTAAATAGACACGATACCGACTGAGCTAAGGTGTCAGACCCCATAAAAACAAATTAAAATATAATTACTAGCAGGCCGTAACGAGGCTATATTTTTCATTAGTATGTTTCTTGTCTCTCTTAACGACGTTTCTTACTTAGTGCCGGTCTTATGACGCCTGGATAAATATTAATCTTGTAGATAAATATGTCTACCTGATGGATAAGTTTAAAGTTTGTCTTATGACCTCCAGATAGTGTTTATCTGTCAGATAAAATGTATTTATCCATTACATTTTTATCGGGAGGTGTAAGTAAGTGCCTGAGAACTTTTATCTGTAAGTTAAAATGGCTATTGCTATAGTGACGCAACGTTTTTAATGAGGTTTCGCCAATCAGAATATGTTTTTAGGTTAAAATATTGGTTCACGTGTTTAGTAAGCACAGACCCGGCTCTAACTATATAAAGTTAAAACATTTAATTCACTTTTGTATAAATTAATAAGCTATTTGTAGAGTTATATTTATATAAGAACAAATTATCAAAATGTGAGTACAATAAATGACATTTTGTAAACGTTGTACCCAATTATTGCCCACATTTTGGCAGACATCGAAATTAGTAGTTGCAAGACATCTTAGCTTCTGCGCCCACGTAACGCCATATATTTCCTCGCACTCGTTTAGCCGCCATTATTTAACAAATGTTGAGCGTTATTACCACTCGCTAGATTGTAGCGTAATCAGCAGGGCTTATACGCATGCACGCACCAGTAAAAAGAGTACCAACTTTGCGTGTTCTGCATAAACATATATTTATCCCACAGATAGCTATATGGCAGATAAATTCACTTCATAGGACGCGTAAAACTTTGAAATGGCTGATAACTTTTATCTGTTAGATAACTTTATCCTCCCAATAGCAATATTTATCAGGTAGTCATAAGACGGGCCCTTAGTAAATTCAAAGCAATTTTGTGAGGCGTGTTGCATCTTAACTTGACGTACCAAATCACCCTGATCATTATCACACTTATGTACTTTAAAATATATAGAATAGAAACAAAGAGAAGAACATTAACAGTTCAGCCTTTTAGACATTTAGTTTGTCTGTTGATGGCACTTTTCCTCTTCCGCTGACGAGTACGCACACTCACTATACTAATTAACCATGGACAGCACTGACTTGCATTTATAAATTATATATTTTCTTGTTTCCTAGTTATATTTATACATAATAATTATACTTCCGTAGAATTTTAAATTTACTTTCTGTCATGAATAAATAAAATAGCCTGATATTTAGACAATTCAATTTTTTTTAATGAGTGTGCATAAAAACTACATCAAGATCATCAAAATAATTTTGTGAGGATGTAAGATTATTTTTAGAATTATTTAATAATCTATTGTTTTTGTTTGAATGCTATATCTTTAAGGCGAAACTTTGGGGATGAATGATTATAATTATGGAAATAAGCCTTTCATATATCTACTTAATTGTATAGTGCTTCTTTCTTCCATCTGGTTTCACTTGGAATGTTCAATATGTTTGTACTGTTGGCAACATTAAACCACAACCGTGTCGTCGGTGGTTTTGGTATCAATGATTTAGTAGCCGATTATATTTCCACGCCCATCATAAACTCTGGTTTAAAAGATGGATGAAGAATGACCATGAATCTGAGATGACCCCTGGATGGATTGGGGGTAGAGAATTGGTGCGCTAAGTCAAAGGTCCCGGGCTCGATTCCCATGTCCAGGTATCATTTTTAAATCCATTCAAATATTCAATCTGGTTTCCTGGTAATGGCGTGGTCAGGGATTGAGCCTGGATCGGATATAATGAAGATATTTTCTTCCTCCACTTAAATGCGGCAAGACTCCTTTGAATCTTATTTTCTTCGTACCCATACCATTCCTGTGGTTAAATGCTAACACCCCGTACCAGTAGTAGCACACGGTGAGACGGAAAACAAATTGGCCTGTAGGAAATGGACTCGTATTTTCTGGAAATTAAAGTGGGAAAACATTTACAAAAAACATCCTTAGTACTCCTGACTAGGGTTTGAACACTAAGTTTACCCACTTCAGTGACCACGGGCTCTAATGCACTAATCTCATGTTGGACTAGACTGTCAGAGACGGGGAAGATCCCGGTCGGGTGCACTGAGTGTGGTTTTTCCTAAGTGGTTTTCCACTAACCTTCCACGCTAATGCAAGTAATTTCATCTAAATTAAGCCTTCCTAATCTCTAACCCATTAACGTAATTAATACATAGGCGTATAACTTGAACAGGTAGTATGACGTGGTGCTATATTATTATTATTATTATTATTATTATTATTATTACTAGCACCGCGTCTTACTACCCGTTCGGGTTATACGCACTTACGCTAATGTGTAACGGTAGGGTGATTGTGAGATGAAATGGAGTACCTACATTTTAACGTGGGATTCGAACCACGGTGGAGGCCTGGCATTCCACACATTTACAAGATGTCTTGTCAGAGGTGAAGGAAGGGTTTGGCAATAAAATAAATGTGTGCCGGGACCAAGGATTGAACCCCTGACCCCAAACACAGAAGTTTGACACCTTACCCCTAGACCGTCAGGTCACCACGGTGATATAAAAAAACGACTAATTTTTCTCGTCCCTGAAAATCCCGACTAGACAATATGACTTTTAGTCCACATGCACATTGCTCACTATGTGGATTCATTGTACTTTAGCTTAGATATTTTTAGGGTGGAGATGTAGGGGACGCGAGAAAGGGTAAGAGTTTTTTTGTAGTTATTATAGCAAAACATTTTTTTGGTCAAAAGAAATAAAATCTCTCTTTAGTAGAAATACAGAGTTTAATTTACTTCACATGTTTATAACAGTTCCTTAATATATGTCAATAGTGTCCTGGATTTAATGACAACTTCTTGACGTCATTTTAAAAGTTTCTCATCAAACGCTGTAAAGCTCTTGTTTAAATATAAGGAAGCGTGGTGGGAAAATCAGTCAAGAAGTTTACCTGGCAATGACAATGTTCGTTCTTTATTAAGAACGATAAAAAATGAATATACATAATGAAAATATAAATACAATGGAAACGCGTGAAGCGCTTATCATCCCAGATATTGAAATAACTCCATTTAGAGAATGGATTTTATTGACTGTAATATACATATACAATTGATAAATATTTTTAGTAATCAAGCTGGTTGTCAGTACAACAAGCGCGTTTGACATAGGAATGTGATGAATACAATCATAAATCTCAAGGTACAAATATAAGCATTGAAGTCTATGGTTCACACTTTGTACATCCCGCGCATTTAGAGTGAAAAGCAATTAACATAATTATAAATATTGGTAAATAACTATATATATATATATACATATTATATATATATATATATATATCAATTAAGTATTATTGTAAAGAATTATAGAATGTAATCTCACAAAAGGAGTCAGAAAGGCGACTGCATTTGCAATGAACCACGTGAAAAAGCAAAACGTTACAAAGTTAATGTTTATAAGAATTTAGGTGACCTGGAGGTCTAGGGGTAAGGTGTCGGACTTCTATGCTGGGGTTCGGAGTTCAATCCTTGGTCTTGGCACAGATTTATCTGATTACCAAACCCTTCCTTCACCTCTGACAAGACATCTTGTGAATGTGGGGAATGCCAGGCCTCCACCGTGGTTCGGATTCCACTTTAAACTGTAGGTCCTCCATTTCATCTCAATATCATCCTACCAATACACATTAGTGTAAGTGCGTATAACCCGAACGGGTAGTAAGACACGGTAATAATAATAATAATAATAATATAAGAATTTAAATACAAACCAATAATTTTGACAAAATAACCCCCAATTACGCCGAAAATGAATTTTTGTTACTAAATAATAGATCCTGGCTTTAAGTCACCGTCCTCACCTTGGTCAGTCGGCAGTACAATGAGTGAGTGACCATTGAAAACAAACGTCCCAATATATACCAATAATTATTGTATTCACAGGGAGAAGGGGCAAGGGAAGGAGGGGGTATAGGAGGAAAGAACATAAACACAACAAGAGAAGAAGGAACTGGTAACTCGTAGAAAGCCCTAGAAGGCTCTAGTGGCGGAACTTGCAACTCGACGCGGCCACGCGGAACCTCATTCTTTGGTCTCCGGCTGGGCGTGGATTGATTCCCGATCAGTCAGTCGATCGAAAGCTCCACTTAGTCAGTTGAGTAGAGTGTCAGAGAGCGCAGGTCAGTGCACGTGCTCTAGTACTGAGTTCATCAGGGGGGGGGGGAGGGGGGGGGGGTTGGTGAGTGTCGCTCCATTTGAATTAGCTTGAACTTGTAACTCGTTACAATGCCACTATGCTAATGACGGATATTCAAAAAATGTTTAAATCACAATGTTAAGAAAATTAAACTATGTTCCTACTCAAGTAATAATAATGTTTTTATTTTGGTCAAAAAAAAAGTTTTGTTATCAAAACTCCAAACGCATTGGCCTTTTCTCACTTTCCCTGCACTCTCACCCTAAGAAGCCAATAACCAGCAAGTTGAAAGTAGTACTTCAAAACAAAATAAAACAGCCTTCAACCTTTCCCTAAGATTTTGCAACAGAATGTACTCAAGCCATGCGAACCAACATTGTTTGTTCAGCCCACGGAAACCCGCGTCTCCTGAATGCGAATAGCCACATCTAGCAGCCAAACTCCCCCTTCCTTCAACCATTCGAGATATAGATAACAATAAGTCGAGAGTAAAACTGTGGCGTCTTTACGGCGAGGCGTGACTTCGTAGCAGGGCCAATACCACTTCAAGTCCATTGCTCCGTCGGCGACTCTTGGAACTTTTTACTCTACATCAAGGTAATGAAAACTGCCGCGATCTCCCCCTCCTCGCCCCGTCTACTAACATCTTATTGGCGCTTCCTTCCGAACTGATCTTCATTCTGGTGTTGTCTATTTTTATTTTTATATCGCGGAGCCTCGAATTGCCATCAAAGAAGAGTATCAGGGTGGAGGAGGGTTACGATGGTTCTTTTACTTGGCACGCATATTTATAATTATTTTAGACAGATCAAAGAATAACGCAGTTAAATACACACTTAATCTAATGGGGAACATCTCAAACTTTTCCGTAAAATAAAACGTAAATTTCTAAATTCAAGGGGGTTCGCATCGTGGCTACCACGTCTGACTTACCCGTGAAATTTAGGTAAAAATGTATCCATGGTACGTTAGGGGTAGTTTTATATTTTTTATTTCCCCATACTCTCCCCGGAATGTGGGGAATGGGAGGCTAAACCACCCACCTCACTCTTGCAAGAACCACGTCTAACTACCGATACAGGCTATCCACATATTTACATTGGTTAAGACGATGTTATTTAAGGAAAATGTACCCACATTTGTGTGTAGGTAGAACTGGAAGTTATTAAGGAAACGACACCTCAATACACGAAGCTGGGATTATAATATCAGCCTCCACGTAACTAGTGAGCCAAATCAGACGGACCTGACTTTTTTTTTTTTTTTTTCGTTCTCACCAATGTGGGTATTGACTGTTTCCGTATATTAGATAGTTTATGCTATTAATGACAATGACAATGGTACTAATTGGCATCCATTACTGTTTTCAGACTGTGGCAATTTTCTATTCAAGCTAGATTATATTTCCCACTATCTGTTTGCTGGGCCTGTCATAGCTTCATATGTCTTATGATCTAAGTTAAGTCTAGGACAGGCACAGAATCCATTCCCCAGACGTTAATTCATCAATGTGAAAAGGTAAATCCACATTTCAATTATGATAAATTTTTCGGCCATGGCGGGAATCGAACCTGGGAATTTTAAACTCAGTATACAGACACGCTACCGACTAAGCTAAGGTGTCGGATACCTGTACTAATAAATATTAAATAAAATTGGAGCGTAGCACACCTAGCTAGCTCACATTTAAATTTATTTTTTAGTACTGCGCTTACTATCCAGTAGCGTTGTAGGCTAACTAGTTTAAAGAGTTCATTTAACGGTAGTAGCACGGTCTAAGGAATCACTTTTGCAATGGACTGGACTGCCTACTTCAGGAAGCTCGGGGCTCAAATCCCAGTCAGGTGTGATCAGGGTATTTATTTTCCAAAATGGATTTACCACTCTCATTACGCGAAGATTTGGATACAGTTTCTCTTGATTTTACTTTCCTCGCCTTTACCTCATTATTGTGTAGCCTAGATATATGCGGAGAGTCCTAATGGGTAGTAAGACTTGGTGCACAAAACATTTATTGGGAATAAAAATAAAGCCAAAATAATTGTTGGCAGCAACAGATCCAGGCGAGCATTTATAACACCTGCCTTGGGAGACTGAGATTCGTAATTTAAATGCTACCTTGAGGCTTTTTTTTTCTACATATTTTAGAGACATTCTTAGAAAAGTAATTTATCACTTTTATTGAGCGCATCATGTACTAATTCGTCTTGATATTGAGTCATTACCTTTAATGTGGGATATTTCATAATGGTACGTTTTCAGGTTAAGACAAAACTATATCCCGATGTTAAAATGTTAATTTAATCTATTTGAAGTATTTAACTTGCATTTTCGAACCGACTGTTTATAACAGAACACGACTTATAAACTAACTTCACTCTAGAACAACCCGGTTCGTTGGTTGCATGGTCTAAGACGCTACTCTCACAATATACTAGATAGCTGAAAAACTTAGAGATCAGGGTTCAATACCAGTCAGGTGTACTGAAGGTAATTTTTACTAAGCTGGTTTTCCACATTCCTTCCACGAAAAGTTGGGTGCACTTTCTCTAAATTAAACTTTCCTAATCGCTAGCACATTTGTGTAAATTAGTAGATAGACCTATAATCAAAATTAGTAGTCAGACGCGGTGCTTAAAGAATTCTAGAACAGACACAACATTGAGCCCCCTGTCGTTAATTCATCACTGCAGAAAGGGAAACCTAACGCAAATTTGTTTCTGCTTGCTATAATAAATTCATTTTTATCCGTTTTTGTAATGGTGATAAAATTCAAAACTCTATAAAGATACCTATTTTATTCAACATTTTTAATAGCGTAGTATCGTGTCAATTTGCCCTTAAACTCGTGGGAATTCTTGAGCCCTCTCGTTATTATAAAATATTTTCTATTAGTAATTTCTTCAAACTCAAATCTTTTGGCCGTTGATTAAGCACCTAACAACGGTATAAATGTTAACATCCGATAGAGTTTAGCCAGTTATACCTCAGTCCGTTCAAAGAATGGGCATTTCAGATTTCAGATAGTTGAATATAAAAAAGTTTTACCCAAAGTATATTTTTATAAAACTAATAGGTTTGAAGCTATAAGAAAAATATATATTGCTCTTTTTGTTATACAAAGATGTTCCTCTTTTCTCAATGTTTCAGTGCAGTTTTTAGTTTTTAAGAAAGTCCCTATTTTTATTATTAAGATAAAAGAAAGAAAAAGCCTGTGCTTTTTAGCTTACCATCTATTTTTGTTTATTTTTTACTGTGGACTCTTAACAAAAGTATTATAACAATTGAATCATTTCGCTTCTTGTTTTTCCCTCTTTTTTTTATTATTTAGTCACTAATTTTGTTTCATTGTAATATATTATGTATTTATTATTTTGTAAGCCATGTGTCCTTATGTATTCTATAATTCTAACCAGTTTGAAGTCTCGACTTTTGGCTAGAACTTTAATAAAAGAAAATGAAAATTAAATGAATTATTATTATTATTATTATTATTATTATTATTATTATTATTATTATTATTGTTGTTGTTGTTGTTGTTGTTGTTGTTGTTGTTGTAAGCCTTGATTAAATTTCTTAGATTGAAAAGCGTTCAACGTACTTTTTTTGCATTCCTTCTTAAAGGATTTTATTATGGTCATGACAGAATTAAAAACACTTTAGAGCTAAAAACCTCTCTTCTCACACAAGTTTTATTGTGATGCCCTTTTGGTGTTTTGTATTTCATTATTAAAATTTCGTGTAAATTCACCCTTGCTCACGTAGGCATTCATGTGTTCTCCCAGGCCTATCAAAATTTAAAAAAAGACATACAAACTTTCTTTCGGTCTAGGATGTTGTATATACAACGTTAAATCTATGTTTACAATCCAAAATAAGGATCAATAATAAGATTACAATAAAATAACTTTAGTAAATAGATAATTATAAAGAGAAAAAAACAAGAAGAGAAATTATACAATAATGATAATTGAGTGAGGAGTCCAGAATTTAAAAAAAAACATACAAAAATATATCACACAAACTTTCTCTTTTATCTTAATATAAATACATTTTTTTTCTAAAATTAGTAATATTTGTGAAACGAAATAATATACTTTGTTTCTGAAACACTCCACCAAATATCACAAATGAAATAATATACATGGTTAAGGAAACATTGATAGAAGCGTAACATCTCGGTACACTAACGAGCATAACAATCGATGTCACATTTCAAAGAGTCGAATAAAAAAAGTTTTTTTTCTTATACCTTACTTTTTAATGGACACTAATGATTGGATTTTATTTGATAAAAAGTTGTATTTTGGCATAAAAGTCTGTAAATAAAATATACTTATTTATAATTCATAATTATTAGAATTTGACATAAATTTAAATGGTACACTGTTAGAGTAAAAAAAACTACGTTTAAATAATTCTTTTTTATGTTTAACTGTTATCCTTTGGTCATAATAATTCGTTACAATAGTAAGTACAAACACTTATTTTATTTCTTTCACAAATGGCCTCTGGTCGAGGGAAATAAATTTCACTGACTGAGGGAACTTTTATTGATATTGGAATGTAAGAATAAACCTATAATAATGTTGCTGGAACATTTCTACTGCAATATCGGGCAACAAAGGCAAGGAAATATAAAGACGACTGAATGTAAAAAATATAAATGGTTTTTATAAAGTTAATTGGCCATTAAATCAACAAACTTGGCGAAAATTCATGGGTAAAATAGTTAATTCTATAGAAAAAAATAGAATTTCCTTTTATTTCATGTAGCTTAAAATGACTTAACATGAATTTCATATATGTACTGATAGTAATTTCTATGTGTGAAGTAAAATTCATAAAAACATGTATTAAAATTTTGGTGTATGTACCTATCAATAATGGCTTTAATTTTATGTTTGTCTTAAATCCCTTAGTCTACAAATATACTTAATTCTATATACAATTTAATTATTTAAATTATATTATATTATATATATTATATTATATTATATTATATTATATTATATTATTATATTATATATAGGGACAATGTATAAAAGTAATAGTACCATTTATATGGTACTATTACTTTTATACTTTGTCCCTATATATAATATGTTTTAAATGGTGGGAAGGGGCCATTTGACCATCTCTCTCAAGATTTCAAATAATTTTAAGAAAGTTGAAGTCTTGTAAGTATCACCGCTGTGTAATCTAAAACAATGAAGACGTGTGTAATATATGCGGTAAATTTTAGTATCAGGCTTACGAATTAATATTCAAAATGTTCTATCCTTATAAACAATTTAAAGTCCTCCTAAAATTTCCAATTTTGAAAAGGTACAAAAATAAAAGCTCTGATCCGTCAAATTAACTTACGCCATAATATAATATGTCTGGCTGAATTCGCCTTGCTTTTCTGATCCAATGGTAATTCACAATGGAATTTAATTATTTTATATTTTTAAACCGTATTTTTTAAGTGCTTTTACTTTTAGTTATTTTGACTGCTGCTTAGCACTCTATATATTAATTAATTATTTATTATTATTATTATTTTTATTATTTATTTATTATTATTATTTATTATATTTATTATTATTATTATTATTATTATTATTTATTATTATTATTATATTATTATATTTATTATTATTATATATACACCGCGTCTTACTACACATTCGGGTTATACGCACTTACGCTAATGTGTAATGGTAGGGTGATTGTGAGATGAAATGAAGGACCTACAGTTTAACGTGGAATCCGAACCACGGTGGAGGCCTGGCATTCCCCACATTCAGCACTCTGTTAAGTTAAAGAGCAAGTTTAAAAAATATAATTAATTTTAAATATTTAGCACCACGTCTTACTACCCGTTCGGGTTATACGATTTTAAGTACTAATTACGTTAATGGATTTAGTAATTGGGAAGGTTGAACTAGAGGAAGTGAACCCGCATTTGCGTGGAGGGAGAGTGGAAAACTATTTAGGAAAAACCACTCCCAGTTCACCCGACCGAGATTCGAACCTCGATCTCCCCGTCCTCAGCAGTCAAGCTCAACACGACTAGCGCGTTAGCCAATTACGCCACCGAGGCGGGTTAAAAAAATGTAGTATTATTAATTTGATATAGGACCAACATCAGTGGCCACGTGACTAAACGTTGAACTTGTCTAACCCGGTTGGCTGGTGACAGGAAGGCTGGGGTTTGAATCCTAGCCAAGTGTAAGTCAACTCAACATGTTGTTCCCCCATCCAACCACAAACAAATTTTGGTACACTTACTCTAAATTGTACCCTTCTTTTCCCTAGCTCAGGGGTGTATAGTAGGATTTTGGTAGGAAGGCACTTCAAGAAAAGACAAACTTTTACGATCAACATTGATAACATTTTACCATTTACTAAATTATTAGTTTAAGTTTTGATAATATTTATCTAAAGACAAAACTACAGATCACGTTATTTGACACATGAATATGTGAAAATAGATCTAATAACTTTTTTTACTCATCAGATAAGTCGCATCCTATGGAATGTGGACTGTAATCAAACTCAGATAGCCCAGAAAAGTATTAATAAGTAGGTGGGAAAAAAAAGACTCGAATTTGAGTGGACAAGAAGGAGATAGCGGCTTGTGCCACTGAGATGACCTTGACTAATGGACCTCACGTGGACCATGTAATGTATGATGGTGAGCCGACCTCGTCTCGACCGTATGGGGGTCAAATACAATTGAGATAACAGACCAGATTCCTCGAAACTATCACGCTCCTGTCTCACGATCACTCAAATAATGATCTTAAGTTATCGATCTCCTTCGCTGGTGGCTACATTACCAGTCCGTTTCAGCACCATCGTGCTGATTTAAACTGGGCTGACATAGTTTGCTAATATATAAGATAATAAGGACGATTTTCTAAGCCAAAGTATTCTGTACATTTAAATTATTTGTAAAATATTGTAAAAATAAAATAAAACTTAAATTTAAATAAAATATCGTTTATTACTTTTCGTAATAAAATATTTAATCTTGGTACAGTTTTAGTATGTTAGAAAATAGGATGCTCTTAATTATTATGAATTATTATGATTATTTGAGGTATTTAACGCACACCCTATAAATTGACTGATATCAGCACACGACTTATAAACAAACTTAAATCTAGGACTTATCCTTGCTCCGTAATCCTCTACCAAAACAACGGAATAAAAATAATTATAGATCAAGTCTTGGTCAAGTCTTACACTGAACTGTAGAATGAAAATAAAAAATAACCAAATAAATAGTTTATTATATATTAATTACTATTAAAGGTATTACATTTTTCTACAAAATATAATATTTTGCTAGGTTAGAATAGGAAACTTACAAAGCTAGTTAAATCTGAAAGGCTATATTCTTCTAAAATACTTATTAATTTTCGTTATAAAAAATGTATTCAATAAAAATCTACTAAGCTACTTGACTGCAACTAAAAGCATCACAAACACCTCTGAATGATTATATTGTTATGTACTCGTATTAAAGATCTCACCGAGTACAATCTAAACGCATAATTAAAGTAAGGTAGCAGTTAAATACCCCAAGTATGGCCTTGACCCGACTAAGGGGGTTAATATTTACTTGAAGATTTTCTGCAGGTCAATAGTAGAGATCAGTGACCCTACCTAGATACCTACTAACAAGTCAAGGCCTTCTTTACTCTGCAATAATTATAGTGCACCCGACAAAACATCCAGCCCCCGACCGTTAAGTTATCTTTGTGAAAGGGAAAACCCATATTTCACCAATGATACATTTTTAGGTATGATTGGAATCGGGCCTTGGACTCTTAGCTAAATATGTGGACAAGCTATTGAAGCTAAGGTGTCGGACTAAGCTCTAGTACAACGCTACTATTCATAAAAAAGAAATGATATTAAATTATATATTTTATCAGTTTCTAAAATCAATTTCAAATTAATTTTCAATCAGTGATTTTGTTCACTGTTTGCTATTAAAAATGATCTTAAAATTAATGTTATAAGCTGATTATGCCCATCACTATAACATTACTACTATATATATAATATATATATATATATTATATATATATATATATGCCACATAAATTGATATAAAATATGAGGGCCTCGTATGGTTGGCACAGCGAGTCATCCAGCCGTTTATCTCAGTTTTTCTAGACTGGACCACTACTTATTTATTCAATTAGATTCTCATTGATCCTCACGAGGCTGAGTTTGACCCCGTTCCAAAGCCCTTGCTTCAGAGAAACATTTGGAAGCACCTAGGATCAAACCCAGGACCTTTGGGTCTGTAGCCAAGAATTTTGACCAAGAGACCACAGAAGTGGTCTCTATATATATATATATAATATATAGTAATGGATGTAAAGTATATATATACTTTACATCCATTACTTTATTACTTTTTCCAGCCCATGGCCTGGATCAGTTTTTTTATTCAAACCATATTTTTTCTCCTCTAACGTCTGCAGCTGTGTAGCTTAATATATATATATATATATATATATTTATATAATTTTATTATTAAATGAAGTTACTAGTATTTTCTTTAAATTAAACTGTTTAATATTTTGTAGATACTTTTAATGATTTGTGGTGATATTCACAAAACTTACACGTAGTTATTCTTCTCAATTTTATCATAGGTAACAAACTGTGTCAAAAATATTGAAAATGTCACGTTATGAATGTCAAAGACTTATTATCAGGGTGAGAAAGTAGATGGTGTACGATTGAGTCACACCATAAATGATAAAAATACAAATTAAAAATAACAAGAAAATTAGTAATTCTTTGACAATCATGATAATGGGATTTAATGAATTATGAGATAACAATATTTTTTAAAATATCTAAATTCCTCCTTACATATTTTAATAAATTCTCTAAGCCAGTGATTCATGGGCCCTTTGAAAACAATTATAATAATTCATCCCCCTCCCCGCAAATCACCCCCACCTATAAGGTGAAATTAAAAACCTATGTGTACATTTCTAGCATTCTACTTAATCCATTTCATATGATAAAAGAAAAATATGTTAAGTCAGACATTAATGGAAAAAAATAGACGCTTAAGCAAATTGTGAAAAGATTTTTTTCATATGATGTGAAAATAAAAATAATAACTTGAAAATATAAATTAAATTTACGGACCCCCACAGGAATCCACGCAGACCCCAGGTGTTGAAACCTCTGCTCTAAGCTATTTAAGTTGCTTTAGGCTTCCTGAATACAGGTCAGATAGTAAAGTATTTTTTTAAGTACCGTCTGCCACAAGTAATTAATCACATAACTTCCTAGATATTGAAATATCTTTTAAGATATATAGGAACAAGGGTTACTCCTTTCAGCACAAAGTGGTATTAACAAAAAACATGCCGAGAGTCTGAAGCTAGAAGAGCGGTTTTAAGGTGGCATTTTGAACAAAGAAGATGTATGGCACGATCCACCTCGGAATTTTAGCCTTTCTGTCTCCCATTGACTCTTATTTCATGCAAACGTCCCAAATGGTTTACTGTATTGTGGTATTAAGAATCAAAATGTGTGACATTTAGATTGTTAAGCATTGATTACTAAGATAGTAACGGTATTTCGGAAATAACGAAAGATGTTCATAACGTATTGAACTAGTCTGCCATTTGTAATAAAATAAAGAAACATTCACAGAAGTGTTTGAATAATATTTTCCATAAGATTAATCAATGTTGTTATAACGTCACCTTAAATAAAACTGTTGATAATTTTAGTGTTGAACACACTAATTAATAAAAGTAAAGCTTTAAAAATTATTCACAAAGTACAGAGTTTTTTTGTTTTAATTTGAGTATATCAACTTTAAGCTAAAGTGTGGAAGTTCTATAATATCTTCAATTATTCTAATAAACCCTCTGAAATATAAATATAATACCTTATTAGGTCCAAAAAAAAACTCAATATAATCAAAAAAAAATTATGTTGCACACATATCAACTGTTTCCAAGCGTCTCACTCTTAAATATTGTATTACATAAAGAGTTGTCCACGTGACTAACGAGATAAAATCATTGACCACTAATCTATTCGTCCAAGAGGTTTTAAACGATATTTTCTCCTTTACTATATGTATAGGAATTCATCCTTTATCCAATTAAAAAGTATATAGGCACTTAAACTAGACATTTAGCTATCAGGCCTAATGTTCTAAGCTAGATGAGCTTATTATATTGTACGCCATTTGCAGATATAATATTTTTTTAAATACTCCATGGCGTCAGCCTCCAGCTACATATACCGACTGAGCAGCCACCATCTGCTGGCGAGGATGGTGCCAGCTTATGCGGATACAGGGTGTCATGTGGTCAGCACAATGAACCCTTCCTTCACGCGTTAATCTCAGTTTTCTAGGCCGGAGCTGCTACATATTTATTAAGGTACCGTAGCTCCTCATTTTGTCCTCACGAGGCTGAGTTTGAGCCAGTTCCAGATCCACTGCTCTACAGAGAAATCTGGAATCGTAGGGGATTTGACCCAGGACTTCTGGATCTGTTTCCAAGGACTCTGATCACTAGACCACAGGGGCGGTCGCAGATACAATATATGTGTGTTTAAAATGTGCACGATATATACTCAAAATAGATAAAATGATATTATAGCATACGGACATTTTGGATAGAACCATTATGATATAGTTTATAAAAGACCATTAAGAACCAAACCGAGGATTTGATGCTTATCGCACAAATGTTATTTTTACTGTTAGATCCATATTACTTTAATTCTCGCGGCCGTTAGTGCACTAAGCCAAAGATATCGGGCCCAAATACATAAATACAATTCCAATTTTTATGTAAAGAACATACTTTCATGTATTTAAACGTCAAGTCATGTTATATGTTGTTCATTTTGATATATATTAATACCTACCTATACAATAACACTAATAATATAATAAAATATTATCATTGTAGAATTTAAAAAATATGTTTGTATTTTCTACCAGGATCTTTCTACCAGAATAATTACAGACTAACATCTCATAATATTCTATCTATACAGATGAGAAATTTTCCGGAGGGGGGCAACGTTTAAGCGGACAGACCACAAATAGAAGAGTAAGATAAATTGATGTAGGAGCAGAAAGAGGAACAAGAGGGAATAGAGAGAAGAAGTAAGGACGGTAGGTAAAAAAAAAAAAAAACCAAACACGAAAGGTATGTGGACGTTGACTGACGACCACTATATTAGTTACAGTGTAGCTGCAGCCACCACTCGTCAAGAAAGAGATAGACGTAGACACTGCTCGTTAGTCAAACAGTGGGAAGTCTCCAAGAAGCCGACGTACACAAGACGAGAGGGCCTGTCTACCGGCCTGGTTTCCCGGGGTTGGTCGGGCGATGGAGGTGAGGTTAGGAACGACACTACATCGCAGGGGTAGTAATGTAACGGGAGTAGAAAAGGGAAAGTGGAAGACTAGGTATTTTTCTGTTTTTGGTACGGGACAGCCTTCGCAACTGCCGTAGAAAATATAGCGCCCAATATTCAATAAGAAGGGATTTTTAGAAAGTACAAATATACTTTTTTTTTCTGTCAAATTTGATTTAGCACTATAATTTAGAGATTACCGTGAACAAAATATTTTACATGGTTAATTAATTTAAATATTTAGGAAGAATTTTAACTAGCAATAACAATATTAGATTGGAAATTAGGAAAAGAATACAGTCGGAAGATGCTGCTATTACTTGGTCAGTAGTTTGACCTCTCACCTACTTTCAAGGAATGTAAAATTCATAATAAACAAAACAATAATTTTACCGGTTGTTCTATTTGGGTGGTAAACGCGTTATCTTACCTTACATGTTTAAAACAAATTTAAGAAGGTCGAAAACAAGGTGCTTATGAAGATTGTTTCATAAAGGGATGAAGCTACTGGAGAGTGAAGGAGGTTATTTAATGATGAGTAACGGACTCTGTACTCCTCATAAGACATTGTTAGGATAATACAGTCTCGCAGATTATAGTGGGCAGGACATGCAGCGCAAATAGGAGAATCTAGAGCCGTGTTCAGTGTACTGACTGGTAAACCCAAGAGGCCATTGGTAAGATCTAGACGCATATGGGAGGATAAAATTAGAATGGACCTGAAAAAATATAGGATGTACCGAGGGGACTGGATAGAACTACCTCGAGATAGGGATAGGTGGCGTACTTTTGTAAGTGGGCAATGAACTATCGAGCTCCTAGTGCCAAAGAGTAAGTCAAATTTTATAACATTAGTCTATTTTAGTATTGTTATTTCATAGGTATTGATAATTTCTCTCAAAAGTGACAGGTGCAGATAACATGATCTGACGTATAACTACATGAAAATAGATCTTGTAAATTCTCAACTTGATTCGGTTATCGCATGTTCTAAGGCGTCACTCTCAACTAGACTGCCGATGAAGAGGAGATCGGGGTTTGAATCCCGGTTGGATATACTAAGGGTGTTTATTTCAAAATGTGTTTCCACTCCCCCTGCCTGCAAATGCAGGTACACTTATTTTAAACTCAACTTTACTCATCCATAGCTCACTAGCGTAATTAATACATATGCGTATAGCCTGAACAGGTAGTAGTAAGGCATGCTGCTAAATAAATAAAGTCTCTAGCTGTCAGATAAAGCCCTTCCTATGTAAATTAGATTGTATTAGCCATCCTATACTGTCCCCATGCAGAGCAAAACCAAAGTGAATGGATAAAAAAAATTCTTTTGGACAGGTAACAGAGATCAGATGATTATTCCTGTGGATAACAATCACGTATCAGTTTGTGATACATATGAATTAAAAATATCTGTTATAAGAGATTTGTTTTTCAATTACACCGCCCCACAGTCATAAAATGGGGCATTGTGTTTTAAATGCTCTTCTAACGCCAGCCCACGTTGAATGCGTTGTTTTAAACATTTGTTTAAATTACCTGAATGGTTTATAATGTTCTTAAATGATTTTAATTGTTCTAATGTTCTCCTATAGTCCTTTGTCCAGGCCTGCTAGTTTTAAAGATATAATATAGTTTAATCTAATAGACTCTTTGTGTGGTGCAATATTTTAATCTTCTAACAAAACCTATTTAAATTTAATATTTACATAATTATATAATTATTTTAGTGTCGTTGTTTGTATGAGTTATTTGAAACATTGTCTACGTACCTTAATTTTAAAATTAAATTGTAGAATTTAACACACATATATCTACCCACAAAATGATTAAACACCCTTTGTACCATCCCAGATACTTGGTTCATAAGATTAATTATTATTAATAGATAAAAAGTTAAATGTTTTGATGCCATGCAGGTTAATGCGTCAATCCCAAAATGTTTGAAACGATCCTGGGACTTAAGGGCATGGTAAGCTAGTTGTTCTAGGGGGTTGGAGTGGGGTCTGCTATAAAATGTTACTATGTCGTTAGCCAAATTAAGTTTGTATATGTATATATGAACCTGGGGATAGGGAGGTTTAACAAATTTCAAGGGTTTCTGGACACCCCTCCCCCCTACCCTACCTTTCTATGCCTTCGCTGGTACTAACTCTGCGATGCCCTCTCCAAAGAAAAGTGTTTGCACGGAACCAAGTCAAGTATTCATGGAGACAGGGTAAGAAAGAGTTTCCGTCTAGGAAACATCAAAAGCATCTCTTGGAGGGAAAAATAAGTTGCTTGGAAGGCGGTGATGGTGACGAGACTTCTCATTCGCGTTGAGATCTCCATTATACTTTGCTCACAGATATTGACACGGTGACATGTAAAAAGAACGCTCTCAAGTTATGATAACGCGAAATGTACTGGCTTGGGCTGCGGAGGATAAAAAGGCGTGCAAGTTTTTATTGCCAGGCAATCAAATACAACTCGCTCTGTGTATGTGTATGTGTGTGTACGTGTGTATATGTGTGTATGTGTATGTGTGTATATGTGTATGTGTGTATGTGTTGAAATGTTCTGGAATATATCTCTACCGCGATGGACGCCAATTGAAGTGTTCTGGTTCGGCGCATTGAGCGTCGATTGAAGTTACACCGTTTGATTAGCTGGTAATTGCCCCGTGGTCGAGCACTAATTAAATCGGTCCGGTTTTTTGATGTTGTGAGTTAATTGGTATTTATAGCCCCGTGATCGAGCGCCAATTAAAGAATTATAATTAATATTACACACTTATTATTTTGACATGTTTTTTATTTCTGAATCTCTGTTTATTTAATGAGAAAATAGATCATGTCGAAATATATACGCGGCCTATTGTATGAGCGCGGACAGGTGTTGCTGGACGCCAAGTGCCCAAGTGAGTTCTGGACACCAACTGCCTTTACGTTGCACCATTCTTCGTATATATCCCTTGCTCATGGAAGCTTCGAGAAGGTTTAGTTTAGAAAAACAAAATACCAGACGAAAACATCTTTGTTTTACTGGGAGGTTCTAGATCCGGAAAATGACTCAAGTTACATTTTAAAATCTCACTTCGAACCTTCGAGAAGAGGAAGTTATTATTTGAAATATATATATTGTCAACCTGACTTGACTAATGTCACGTGCGTGACGTCATTGTTCAGTGGCTTTTGCCTTCTTAGAAGAAGACGTGCTTTAAGCGCCATTTAATATACTATATAATTTAAATGAAATAAGATACGATTATAAAATTAGGACGATATTATTGTCAATGCTTTCACATACTTTTCAGGGGCAAATCAATTACATTACAGTGTGTATGTGTGTACGTGTGTACGTGTGTACGTGTGTATATGTGTATATGTGTGTATGTGTGTATGTGTGTATGTGTGTATGTGTGTATGTGTATGTGTGTATGTGTATATATCTACGAGCTATAGTTCGAAATACAGTAAGCTTGACAGTTTGAGGTTTCGTATAGTTCGAGGTAGAGATACGCTCGATGTACATACTAGTACATATTTAATGTTATTTATTATTCTGGAAAAGTTAAGGTGCAACACCTTTTCTTACACTTAGATTTGAATCATTTTGTAACCTGGTGAAGAGATATTTTAAGTTTTAAAAAAACTTAATGAACGAGAATATTTGTACAATAGTTCTTAGAAACTAAGCTATCAGAACATATCATTCAAATCACCAAGACTCACAATTAATATTATCTGATAAATTATTATAAATAGTGTCTCATTCACACACCATCTATTAACGTAAGCAACTATTTATACTACATAAGTCTACATAGTATTTACGATGCGTCGTTATGCAGTAAAACATGTAAATTTATATATTAATACTCGCTTTGCTCGTTTTGCGTTTTGCGTTTTCTTTGAAATGGATGACAACTAATGTAATTCCAGAGCCGTTTTTTGATAGGTCTTACCGATTAGACAAAGAGGCCACCAAAGAAAGGTCCGTACCGACTTTAAAGTTGCTCCACCATTTTAGATTTTTTTTCAGGGTCTAAAATTTTTTTTTTTTTAACTTTTTGAAATTTTCCCCTCTATTACAGGCTAAGGGAAGGATCAATGTGGGAGAAAGTGACTAAACTTTGCAGTGAGGAGAATCAATGCTAAAACTCGAAAAAATGGCTAACCCCCGAAATAATATTTCCCGATCAGCCACTCAATCACTTTAAGAAGTCTTAATATTATCATTATTATTATTATTATTATTATTATTATCATCATCACCCCGTCTTACTACCCGTTCGGGTTATACGCACTTACGCTAATGTGTAATGGTAGGGTGATTGTGAGATGAAATGAAGGACCTACAGTTTAACGTGGAATCCGAACCACGGTGGAGGCCTGGCATTCCCCACATTCACAAGCTGTGATTAATACAAGTCTTGTCAGAGGTGAAGAAAGGGTTTGGCAATCAGATAAATCTGTGCCGTGACCGAGGATTGAACCCCGGCCGCCAGCACAGAAGTCTGACACCTTACCCCTAGACCACCAGGTCACCCATAATATTATCCTTATGGGAAAAAATAACCCACCTCAATAGTAAGTAGGGTGCAAGATAAAACTTGAAAGAAATGTCAAACACCCAAAATGATATTTCCTAATCCGCCACTGATCAATGCTATTCTTATGGGAGAAAGTAACACGCCTCCCCAGTTGAGAGAAACAAAGTGGGAGAAAGTTACCCAACTTCACAATGTGTAGGATCAATGTTAACCTTATGGGAGAAAGTGAGTTAGAACTGACATTTCAACCACTACTATCGGGCAATGCACATGACAGAAAAACAAACAAACTCTTCATTTTATTAATATAAACTAAATTAATTGGCTTCCTTAACTTTGATACCAATTGTTCCACTTTAATCTGCCTACTATTTACTTTGCATCATTTCATCGCAAATATCGTTACAAAGTACAACTCGCATCACAAACACATTTCACAGATTTATCTTTGTATTAAAAACAAAAAATACACAAAAAAAGCTATGTTGTTTTTAGTTCCACTTGAAAGGCACAAAAGCCAGCTATAAAAATATGAGCCTCGCTTCCAACAAAGTGTTGTTTGAATGGGGGAAATATTTAGAAGGCCCGTAAGAGTGTATTTTAATACAGGTTCATCCAACGCGGCGAGGAAAGGGTTGTTCTTTATGGGCTACAACCCAAGAGATGGGCGAAAGGAGGGTTGAAAGGAAGGCGAGTGTGGAAGAAGATAGATATGAGGGAGGGGGTGGTGTAAGAATAGGGGAGGAATTGAAAAGTCGATCCCTGACGTGACCTTAACTACCGACGTAGAATGCCCATGAGGAATACATCAAGTTTCTCCATGGAGCTTTGTATAGCCAGTTCAAATCAGCACGGGACCAACATGCATTGGTTTTATAATAGTTGTATAAGGAACATGAATCTGAAGAACAATTGATGTATACAGAGGGATGATTTATGACCTCCCGAGATATTTTTAACATAGTATATTTATGATAATTTAAAGAGTGTTTAAACAAAAAAAAAATTAAATAGTTTATTTTGTTTTGTTGGTAGGGTAGGGGGGCTGTCAACATAAAATCTCCGTCACTTATGAGTATGTATCTTAAGAACTCATTCCACAGCCAATTAACCAGTGTATTATTATTATTATTATTATTATTATTATTATTAGCACCGCGTCTTACTACCCGTTCGGGTTATACGCACTTACACTAATGTGTAATGGTAGGGTGATTGTGAGATGAAATGAAGGACCTACAGATTAACTTGGAATCCGAACCACGGTGGCGACCTGGCATTCCACACATTCACAAGATGTCTTGTCAGAGGTGTAGGAAGGGTTTGGTAATCAGATAAATCTTTGCCGAGCCCGAGGATCGAACCCGGCTGCCAGCATAGAAGTCTGACACCTTACCCCTAGACCACTAACCAGTATTTTAAATACAATATTACTCTTGAGCTAGAAATCTCATATTAGTAGACTTCGATGGTCTTAGGGTAAAGTGCTCACTTCAGGACACGATGTTCGTGGTTGCAAACCCATCCGGAGTCGACGGATTTTTCTTAAGTGATAAAAATCCTCAGAACAGCTTTCTTCAGAGGAGAAGTAAAGCCATCGGTACCATGTCAATTTTGGTATGTAAAATAACCCTGGAAGATATGTGAAAATACCTTTCCAGAAAAAATGAGTAGGCCCTTTCTCTCCCACTCATAGACATTATTTTCGTTTTCTGATATAAACAGTCAGTGCATAAATATTTCAAATTAAAAAATTGTAATCTCATTCAAGTGTGAGTATTTGCAATTTTTGTTTGACAGCGAAGAAATTAGGATCAGTGAAATAATTTTATTTTATTAAAATATGGAAAAAAAATTTCAATTGTCTTACTTCAACTGTTATTTAAAGTAGAATAGAGGAAACCGTGCCACTATGCAACGTCTGGTTTGAGCTGTATTACCCACCTAGGTCAGATGTTATTCGTGGGGGGAGATGGTCTCTTAAGCGTACCCCTGCTAGAAAGGAAATATCCTCAAACTCTCGTATTTAATATGGGAAAAGTTGTTTTGAAGAATCAAACCACTAAAATAATCCTCAATTATCTTTTAAAATGTATGTTGTGAATCTAATAAAATTTGACTTTATTTGTGTGAGGAAGGGGACCTATATGTTTCTAACTATTTACTTTAATCTCAGAACTGTGGCATTTTGTGTTAAATGTGATCGCTGTATAATATAATTTAAATTTTTCATTATATTTTTAAACTATAGAGCTTAAAATGTAATTTTTGTTATCCTATTAGGGCATCTTCATTCCGTTCATCTTCTTGTTGGTATGAAGCATATTTTTAAATAACGAACCACTTCTTAAATAACGCGTAATTTGTGGAATCAGACAATTTGGTGCATTAGCCACATCTGTATATAGTGGGTTGGCGACTCATGATAAATAGGTGGTTCCAAAAGATTGATAAAGGGGAGACTAGAATCAGTTTTCACGTTAAACGAGTTTCATGTTTTTGAAAAAAAAAGTTGTTCTTAGAACTAAAATCACATTCACAATCAGGGCTTGGCAGACTAAATATAGAAATGATGGCAGTCTTTACTTTCTTCAACCCAATCTAGACTGACTTTCCAATAATTTAGGTATCAGACACTTTTCCGCCATGTTAATTGAGGTTTCTGACTCCATTCGTGTGCGTTCAGGCACCACCGCATCTATTAACATGGCGTGGAGTGTGGCCAGGATAAGCAGTGCTTTTTTTGAATTGTACTTACTCAATAGAACATTCATTGGCGAGATATCAGTGAGTACACATTTCCATTTGAAAGATGTAGAGCATAATTTATGTATAGTTGGTCAAATGGGGAAGCAATGTGGAAGAACATGATATGACAGTTATGGTTTTAAGAAGTCCTGCGTACTCTGGGAACACTTCACTACACGACACCTCTGTATTCTTGATCAAAATACTGTCCTTATGAATGCCCTTTTGTGACAATAATGGTGAGAAAAGATTCGATTAAACTTAGGAGGGGGTTAATAATAATAACCACTACGGTGACCGCGTGATCTAACGTGCTACTCTCGCAGTAGGCTAGATTGCCGCTGACGGGGAGATCGAGGTTCAAATCTCGGTCGGGTGCCCTAAGGGTGGTTTTTGATCATGGTTTTCCACTCTATATCTATCTCTCTTTCTCTCTCTCTCTCCACGCAAGTGCAAGTACACTTCCTCTAAATATAGCCTTCTTAATCACTAAACCCATTAGCGTAATTAATAAATAAGTGTTAAACAGGACGGGTAGTAACACGTGGTGCCAAAATTAAAATTAGGGAAATTATTAAAATGGTGGAATTTAAAGAATTTCCTCAGTATTTGCCAGTAAGATAGAATTTAAATAAATTACATGACACAATCATACATACTTTCTCATTAAGTCTATTTGTCTCTGTGACAAAAGTTTCAAAAATTATAAAATACTCGGAAATTTGTTTTTAACTTATAAAAATGAACGAAGTCTTATTTAGTTTATGTTAAATAATTTTCAAAAACTGATTTTAAACAAATTGTGATAATTACTTTCGAAAAACTTCAAATTTTCAAAACATTGGTAATCATTTAAGTAATCTTTAAACAGTATTTCGCCTCAAATAACAAGAAAATAATTTTATTAGTCATGTCAAAAACTCCCCAAATATCGATTTTAAACAAAATGCATCCAACATGAATAGGTAGTAAGACGCGGTTCCTAAAAGAGCAAAACTGTTATAGCCATTTTTTTTTAAATAAACTTTCAATATATAATTATATTTATCCGAACTCCGCATCTTACTATCCGCTCGTGTTATACACTTTCAATATTATCAATTTGAAAACTATATTTAATTTCACGGCAAAAATCAATCATCAAACAGTTTTAATGATAATAATAATATTTAGCACCGCGTCTTACTACTCGATCGGGATATACGGTTTAAATATTAATTACGTTAATGGATTTAGGAATTGGGAAGGTTGAATTAGAGGAAGTGAACCCGCATTTGCGTGGAGGGAGAGTGGAAAACCATTTAGGAAAAACCACCCCCAGTTCACTCGACCGAGATTTGAACCACGATCTCCCCGTCCTCAGCAGTCGAGCTCAACACGACAAGCGCGTTAGCCAACTACGCTACCGAGGCGGGTCAAACCGTTTTAGGCTCTAGCCCCAAAGACAGAGAGAAGATGGTAAAACCCATATTTTTAGAGTTAGGAGGCATATATCACTTCAATATATATATATATATATATATATATATATATATATATATATATATATAGCATAATCTTGATGTCAAAAAGGTTTACGATTACAATAATTTTTCTATACGAGAAACCCGCCTCGTGGCGTAGTTGGCTAACGCGCTTGTGTTGAGCTCGACCGCCGAGGACGGGGAGATCAAGGTTCGAATCTCGATCGGGTGAACTGGGGTGGGAGGGGGTTTCCTAAATGGTTTTCCACTCTCCCTCCTCGTAAATGCGGACTCACTTCCTCTAATTCACCCTCCCAAATTCCTAATCCATTACCGTAATTAGTATTTAAAGCGTATAACCCGAACGGGTAGTAAGACGCAGTGCTAAAATATAATATATATATATATATATATATATATATATATATATATATATATATAACGAGAAAGCAAAAGAGCATTGTGCTCAAACTTATCACAAATGCCAGCAGTTTGTTACTTCAAGGTTTAGTGTGTGTGTTTGCATCGCACCTTACCACCTGTCCGGGCAGGCCATACATTTATATTAACGGAGTAGTGAATCGTTAAGTATAATTTATAGGAATTGTACCAACGTTTACGTGAAGGGAGAGAGGAAAACCCTTTATGAAATACCACCTCAGCACATCCAGTCAAGATTCGAATCTCAATCCTACCGGCACCGCAAACCAGAGCACACTAGACAGACGCTTCTGTCCACGTGCCCAACATTATTGGGTTTCATGTTTATGTACTGGTTTTGTTTAATTATTGTGAACCATTTTAAGGGAAATGAAAATTCCAAACAACAATATTTCAAGGAATAAATTTAAAATCGTTTAGGTAACTTTTTTTTGTCTTTATGATTTATTCATTCTATTTTTTTTTCTTGCTTGGTTGGCAAGTTTACTATCAACTTGGTAGAATTTTGAAGCGTATTATTTGAAGTAAAACTGTATGTCTATTTTTTTAAAAGGATAAATATTTATACTAAAGTTTGTTCACTAACGTTCAAAGATTTCATATATTAAGTAAATCACTATTTTATTTCCCCTTTGGTGTTTTCTTTGGCGATATTTACCTAAATGAATATACCCATGTCAAATGTACGGTGGTTTGTTTAACTGCTTGATATCAAAGATACACTTCACATAAGTTAACCTGTTGTACGCAACATAACTTGCCTATGAATTGTGGAAACTTGGATTTTATTAATATATAATAATAACTAAACAACTTTAATACAATGGACAAACAGTTTATGACGATACCTTTCACAGGATTATAAATAAGTTGTACCAACAGTAATTTCGGAGGGGAAATGTGTAAATTCAAACGTTCGCTCGGTTCGAAGTGAAAGCAATAAATACATTATTTGGTATATTTGGCCGTTAAGTAGGTTGTGACTACACTGAGAGTATCTAGTTTGTACGAGTTCTCATTCGACAAGGGGGAGTGGGAGGAGAGGGATGGGAGGAGGGGTTAGCCCAAACCACTAAACCTAGTACATCCTAAAGTTTACATTTCAATATCATGCTCTTTTATAGCTCCTATAAAATACCATATCCCCCCGTCCCGGAGCCCACTTCTTGCCACATCAAATGATCTCTCTCTCTTTTTAAAAATAACAGCAACCTCTTACTGCTTTTTGATAACAAATCTCCGCACATTCATTCTTGCTTTAACGACTAACTGATGATAAAAAGAAACATTTTTATTAGGAAACTACGAAAAAGTGTGTGGATTCCTCGACTACTCTCCTTTTTACGAACTTGTTAAATGGTCAATTGAATGTTTCTACTTTAAAAAAAATTGACCCATCCCCGTGGTTTAATGTTTAGAGAGTGGTCAACTGTGGACTTAGGGTAGGTATCCTGGTTAAATTTCGGGTTGTGTTGATGAAAATATCAATTATTTATATGGGGTCTTCTCATGATAGCCAATATGTAAACATTTATAAGCTCGGGTACAAAGCAAACTGGATCTGATACATATTTAGGAGGAACTGTTTTATGCACATCATAGAAGAAAAAGAGCAGCTTAAGAAGAAAGAGGATTCAAATATTTGGTGAATTGAAGAAAGGAAGAAAATTCTGGGAGGACAGAGAGCATTGGCGGTCAAAGTTCACTGACAAAAGTAATGAACATATCGTAAGACAGAAGACCAAATAATAATAATAATAATAATAATAATAATAATAAAAAAAATAAGGTTTGTGTTATGAGTGTGTAATATTAAATGAATATAGATTATTACTGATATTGGACTCTGGGATCAGGTATACATTCACGGTTGACACTATTTTCTGACTATAAAATGTTTTATGTTTTCCAGTTGTTATTTCAAAAGTAGATCCCACTCACTGTTTTCAGGCAACTTTGATTAAAGTATAAAATAATCAAATTTCATTTCTCATAAGACTGACTAGTGGGAAAACGTTTAATCATTTCTTATAACAGAATGATTTGACCTTGATGGGGAAGTATGTGAAGTCATTTACCTTTCCCAGCATTTTTGGGAGTATGGGGTTGGGGGTGGGGAATGACACATGCGTTTAAGTTAGTGGGTTTTGTTCATTTTAATTTTTTTTAAAGAAATCAAATACAATAAATTCCTTGAGTTTTCACGGCTTTTCGGGTGAGTGACAACTCTGGTATTATAGTGTACTCTAGTTAATTGTAAGGTGTAAGGTGTTAAAAGAGAAGAGTGTAAGGATTATAAGGTAGATTATAGGAAGTGGGTCAGTATTAGCGTGGAGAGAAGAGGGCTGGAAAAAACTCTTACAAAGTCAATTATCCAAAATTCTGGTCTCGGCCTCCCTTGTCACCAACAATTCAAGCTAATGTGAGCCTAACACCTTAAATCCTATATTACTAAAAGAGAATGGCGAATTTTTTAGGCACTACATCAAAGTTAACCAAGTATTGGAGTCCTATAGACCCGGTTGGAGTCCAACCAACGTTCTAGCTTTTGACTAACCCTACTGGTTCCGTGTTTATCGATGTTCACAAAAACAACTCAAAATGTATAATTTAATTTCAATGTCAAACTATTTCTCTCTGTAAAAGCATACTGACGGTAACACAATTTGATCAAATATTTATACTATCGGTGATCCAATTATGGAATGATGGGTGACACATGTGGTGTTTATTGTCATTTGTGATGGTGGGATTAGCACATCACTAGACTGGACGTGTAAGCAAATTATTGTAGTTGCATATTTTTAAATTAAATAGTTTTTTTTACTGAATATTTAGGGTGTAACCACAGAATTGAACCCGCGTGGTACCTTAGAGTGTTTGTTAGATCTATGTTCTTACTAGTTCATCTTCTTACTCCGCTACACATTAGTTTAGTGTAGGTTTTTGAACGTTAACTTTAACAAATGCCAGGTAATGTTGGTTTGTAAGCTGTGTTCTAAAATAATCCTACGTTTTGAAAGTGTATCTTTAGTGCACAGGCTTCCATCTGGTGGCCAGCGATGCCTATTTTCGCGACTCAAGTCTTTTGGAAAAATAATCTAGTGCAGAAAAATATATGTTTTTAGCTGAGAAGCGTAAGGTTTTGACTTGCTTGGGAGAATCCATGAAAGCTTCAATTGAATTTCATGTTTAATTTCTTTCTTACATCTGGTGTAACGTAACAAAGATAGTACCATATTGTAGTTGGAAAATTCATTTAGTATTTACTTAAACATGTTTAAATTACTACTTCTTATTTCATTCACAGTTAAATACCTGTTATTGTTTTTGTATAGCTTAATAAAAACTTGTCAATTATGATATCATTAGACTCGTGGATTTAATTGAGGTCCTTGGGCCTATTTAAGTTGGGTTTTAGTACTTTGAGTAAGTCACAAAGTATTTGCTAATGGGTTAAGGGTTTGTATTGCATTGCACTTGGTTGCCATTAACAAAGAGGTCAGGGTATCAATCCTAGCTGGGTGAATCGAAGGTGTATTTTCCACAGTTGATTTCTACTTTTGTTTTCACACGTGGATTTACACAAGTGATATAATCTGTGAATTTCCAGTTCTCTTTTCACATTATTGCGGATGAAATTCCTCTCGACTATCTTTATCATCCTAATTCCTTAGATAAAGTCGCTAATAAACCTTGTTTAGAACAAACAATTAAAAATTTAATAACCTAAAGAGAGAAAAAAAGATACAGTCTTTTTAATAACAAACCCTTAATATCAAAGTTGAAAAATATTATTTGTGGAAGAGCTCATCAAGAAGTCCTATTTTTTTTAATGCGGACAATAAAAACAAATCGATCACCTCACACCCTTAAATCCACCTTTCAAGAAATCCAATCATCCCCCGCTTCCCTAAGAAGAAGAACCGCTTCACTTGGCGCCGTATCAATTCCTCTGTTGATGTTCTTATGAAGGGTGGGATAGGGGTAGAATAGGGAGCTAATACTGATAGATTGCTGGAAGCCCATTAGCGGCGACCATATAATGGCGTGTGGAGATAGTTGTGACGGCAATTCTAACAATCGCCTTATCAATACGCTACTCTTCTTCGGGCGCTCGCTCAGAGAGAGAGAAAGAGAGAGAGAGAGAGGATAAAATAGACGGAGAAGAAAAGGAAGGCGAACTCGGCCGCTAATGGGCGCTTGATGTCGTTCTCAACAACTTCGTCCCTAAGTCGGTCAAATATTGTTGAAGCCTTTTATTTGTTGCTTATTATTTTAATGGGGAAAAACTGGACGGAGATAGGGTGAACTGCTCTCTCAACTCTATACCACCTTCTCTTCCCCCAAAGTAATTTGGCTTCTCTTTGCTCTATCTTGCCACTTTCAGGCTCTAGAAAATGTTCGCCCCCAACATCGAAAGGATTATATCTGGTGGAAGGAGAGTTGGTGGAAAAGTAGTTTATATAAAGGGAAGGGGAGAATATTTATTTATTTTAGCTCGTCTTTGGTTGGTATAGTTCATTCAAGATTAATTAAATCTCCTTTTGTTTACAGTACTTAAGATAACTCAATCGTATTATATATTATATATAATCAATAAATAAATAAACATAGAGGCTCATAGAAAATATCAAATATGATTCGTCTCCACCAACAATTATCGTTGTTTTTCGTTAGGTGCCAATTAAATGTATGGATACAATCATTATATTTTCCTCCCGTCGATTCATTCACACCTATAAATAGCGCAAATAGGCTAAAGATGAGGAAGATAGAGTTTAGACTACATGTACCAGCAAATAAGTGGAGGGAGAGTGGGAAACAATTTAAGGTGGAGGAACCACAATATACACCTGATCTAAATTCGAGCCCAGAACCTCTATGTCACCAGAAAACAATACTATACACGTTTTGGTGTTTATTATGTGCTCCTAATGACTGATATTTTTATGGAAGATTTGAATTTTTTAAATAATAAAATATGATTATTTTAGATTGTTCTCAACATATTTCACTTGATGGGAAAGTTGATGGAAAGGTCATGTAAATGTTGTTTATAACAAACTTTGTTTATAAGTTTATTTAGTTCTAGATTATTATGTTCCACCGCGTCCCACTAACCATTCGGGCAAGAACAAGCTCTAAATTAATTTTACGAGGTCAGCGTGCAAGCTTAATAAGTGGGCGCTAACTTACTCTTATCAAACTTTTTTTTTTGCGTGCCACCACGTTTTACTACCCATCGTGTTTACCCGCCTCGGTGGCGTGGTTGGCTAACGCGCTTGTCGTGTTGAGCTCGACTGCTGAGGATGAAGAGATCAAGGTTCGAATCTCGGTCGGGTGAACTGGGGGTGGTTTTTCCTAAATGGTTTTCCACTATCCCTCCACGCAAATGCGGGTTCACTTCCTCTAATTCAACCTTCCCAATTCCTAATCCATTAGCGTAATTAGTAATTAAAGCGTATAACCCGAATGGTAGTAAGACGCGGTGCTAAATATTAATATTATAATACCCATCCTATTAGGATTTAGGGATGAGAGCGTTAAAATGTAGAGGAAGTGTCTCTGCATTCGCGTTAATAATGAGTGGTAAACCATTCAGGGGGGAAAACCTCTCAACACACCTTGCTGGGACTCGATCTCCAACTTCGTCACTGAAATCCCAAACAAGGCAAGTTTGACCGTGTGCCCACAGGTGTGGGTTTAGTTCATCTTGAAATACTAATTTTAACAAAACTGTAAAAAAAAAAAATCATATGTTAAAACCCAAACTAATACTTAAAGATATTTTTTTTAGGACGAATATTGCTTATCAGGATCCATGCCGATGGCCACATGGTCTACGTAGCCAGTTTCACAATATTTTCTATTGCCGGTTACGTGAAGGGTCAAGACTCAAATCTCAGATTAGGTGCGTTAAGACCATGTGATTTGCTGCTTTGGTTATCTCATCAAGGTTACACGTTAGTGAAGTACACTTCCTCCAAATTATCCTCCTCATCGTTATCTCTCAGATTAAGACTTTATTAGTATTGGTGCTAAAAGTTGTACAAATTGAAAAAAAACACCTATATTATCTTAACGTAGAACACCTCTCAACCGGCATAGCCTAATAAATGTATATTGTATATCAATTCAATTTCAAAGCTAACCTTAAAGTTATAAACATTGTTTAAGTCAAATGGAGCCCAGTAATTTACAAAGTAACCTAAGCCTAGAGATATCTCACATAAGTTTTTTATTTAGTATAATGCAATCCACTTGAATTATTGAATATTATGTGTACGTAATATCCAGTATATACATATATTAGGGCTCTGCGAGCAATCGAATATCAAATTTCGAAG
The DNA here is from genome assembly GCA_039000515.1 of Timema cristinae. Taxonomy (NCBI): domain Eukaryota; kingdom Metazoa; phylum Arthropoda; class Insecta; order Phasmatodea; family Timematidae; genus Timema; species Timema cristinae. Next base: position 114,930,784 of record JBCFYV010011172.1, read on the forward strand.
CGAGCTCATCATTAAAGCTCGATATCGAGATCGAAAGTTTTGTAGGCTCGTCATTTTCAAGCTTCCTCTTGGTGTACTTACAAATCAATTTTTATAATGCAATGGTAAGTACAAGCTATTTAATTTAAATGATATCGACAGATTCATTTATAAACAATTTGGTAGCTTGAAAAATTGTTAAAATCAATATCAAATTTCACATTAATTACGTAATATAGCGCTAAAACGAGTTTTGACAGTTGGACTAATTTAATATTATCTTTTTCTAACTATCCTCGATTGAAGTTGCATTGTAAGGCAATGAAAATAAAAATAGCTAAGTTGATCACTAAAGACTTGAACTAACACTATTTTTACTATCTTTACATTGTTCCTTTCTTTAATAATAATTTTAGTTAAATTATCATTCAGAATATGTTTTGATTGTTTTCGAACTTAAGATATTTAAAATCCGCTTGGAAAAAGGCGCTACTTTGGCAATCGACTGGACCGCCGATGATGATATCATGGTTTGATCCTGGTCGGGTAAACTGATGGTGATTTTCCTTAAATGGTTTTTAATTCTACCGCCAAACAAATGCGGGTATATTTCCTCTAAAATTAAACCTTACTAATCCTTGACTCACTGGTATAATTAATACATACGCGTATGCTTATGACGTGCTGCTAAAAAAAGATCCTAGAGTATAGAAATAATAGATTTTTAATATTAACCAATTACAGTATAACAATTTGATAAACATACACGGTCACTCGGGTACCCGTCATTTGGCCTAAAAGGCATTTGGCCTAAAGTGTAGGCTAAACGCCTTTAGGCCAAATGCCTTTAGGCCAAATGCCTTTTAGGCCAAATGCCTTTAGGCCAAATGCCTTTTAGGCCAAATGCCTTTTAGGCCAAATGCCTTTAGGCCAAATGACTTTAGGCCAAACGCCTTTTAGGCCAAATGCCTTTTAGGCCAAACGACTTTTTGTAAAGTTAATTTTTAGACCATTTATTAAAATATGTTTTGCTGTCTCCGGAAACATTCGTTAAGATTTGTAGTGATGCTAGTAGATGGCGAGGTGTGTAGTGTTTAGTTAAATAGTATATACTACCGTTTCAAAATATATAAGTCTTTTCCTCAATTTACTACTTCCCAAGGTATAGCAGCACGTCCATTAACCTGTAGTACCACTTTTGTATGTTGAACTTTTTACATTGCCAAGGTTTTGTACTAATTTTTGACAAGCCATCTTGTTAATGTGGGGAGTGCCAGGCCACCACCGTGGTTCGGATTCCACGTTAAACTGTAGGTCCTTCATTTCATCTCATAATCACCCTACCACTACACATTAGCGTAAGTGCGTATAACCCGAACGGGTAGTAAGACGTGGTGCTAATAATAATAATAATAATTTTTGTACCGTTTTGTACCAGAAATAAAAAGTTTTGTACCCGTACCGTTTTTTATTAATTAGCACATACATGTGGTTACACCATTTTAATAATTTTGTTTTATTTTGAATTTTGAATATATTTTTTTTAAGTGCCAAAGTATATTTTATCATTCTTTCTAAGTATATTTGTTTATTAATTTTGCTAAATGAATTAATCAATCATTCATTTTTTTATAATCATATTAACTTACTCGAGTTTGCCCACGGCTTCGCTCACATTTTGGTTGGGTAAATTATCTTATTTTTAGCAAATCATCTAAACCAGGTTTTCTCAAACTCTATACTCTTGAGCCTTATATGAACATAAAATTAATTGTTAAGACTCTTATTCTTAGAATAAAATAACTTGTTTACGTTAAAATACAAAAATGAGACATTTATTATTTAATTGATTTAGTTATTTTCTGATAAGAGCTTTGTAGAAGTTTATAAAAATAGTAAGGTTTTGTAAGATATTAATTAATTTTATTGCTTCATAGGCCAAACAGAATATTAATTTTTTAGTCAATCATAATTTAGGCAAGTCGAAAGAAGTGAGAAATTGGTTCACACCTCATCTGAAATCCCTTCGCGCCTCGCAGTTTGAGAAACCCTGATCTAAACTACCAAAAATACAATTTCAGACACGTATGAGGCGAAAACTTTGTATGTTTATGAAGCCACAAATTAACTACTACCTATAAGAAGTAAAATCTATTTTATAAATATATATATAATCTATTTTATATATATATGCAGTCTTTGCATCAATATTTGCTCGCTTACGCAGAGACATTGTTGAAATGAACACCAAAATAAATAGTTTAAATTTACTAACTAAACATGAATTAATTTGAAAGAATCACTCTAGTACTAAGCACCTCAGCTTATCAAATAAATTGTTCTGTTAGTAATTGTTTCTATTGGTTTTTGAAAATTTTCCCTTCTCCTCCCCAATCATAATTTCTCTAACTCCCATTTAAACACATAGTTTTAAGAATACTTTCTTTATCTATAGTTGTTCTTCTACCTGCCAGCCAAATTTCGATTTTAAACTATAGATAAAAGGTTTTTTATAACTCCCCCCGCCCCTCCCTTGATTTCATGGAGTTAAATTTTAAAATGCTCAGACTTATTAGTTATTTGGAGTGGTGCATTTACGGTCATGCCAAAATTCAATTTTTAACGACACTGCACTGAGATGTAGTAGTTTCTATTAATTTTGTAGATTTTGGACCCCTTATTCTCCAACCCACTTTGAGAAATTTATAGTCTAATGTTATTTTGGCTATCTGGGATTTGATTTATCTTTATTTATCTGTCAAAATTTTATTTTTTTCCTAATCTCAAAAAGTTTTTTTCTTTATTATACTCCATCACCACTATTTCTCAGAATGCAATATTAAATAATAATAATAATAATAATAAATAATTATTATTATTATATCATTATTATTATTATTATTATTATTATTATTATTATTATTATGTAAATGTCTATTTGTGTTGTTTCCCGTACCTAATTAATAAATTTAAATTCTTTACAATACAGAGAAGTAATTAAATATATTAGTTTTTGAAAATGTTGACCTCCAAGCTCCCCTTCCTCCTGCAATTACTCAACTCACTGAGAAATTTCAAATTTTAAGGTTTATTTGATCATCTTGATGGGTCCTTCCTTATACTAAGGCTACTAGAGTTGTAGGGTAGGCTCGTTCACTTTACCGGCCAGCATTCAGCTCTACCCTAACACGCAGCGCTGCTGTAACGTCTGATCGTAACCTAGCCAAGTTTGCTTCTGTTCAGATCATGTGACTGTGTAGTGCAGCACTTTTTTAAAATTATTATTCAGCACCACGTCTTACTACCCGTTCGGGTTATACGCCTAAGTACTAATTACGCTAATGGATTAGGAATTGGGAAGGTTGAATTAGTGGAAGTGAATCCGCATTTGCGTGGAGGGAGTGGAAAACCATTGAGGAACCCCCCCCCCCCCCCCCAGTTCAGAGATATGGTGTTATACACCACGACTTCCCTAAAGATTCTGATGTCAGATGAAGATGTATTCCCTTCTGAACGAGATGGAAAATGGAGTCATGATTCATATTTTATTTGCTCATAACATTTTTTCACCTAATGAATATGAACAAGACCTTCAGTCCTAACTGCTGTAATTTCCTTAAAAAAGCAAATTAAAATCGCCCTTATTTGTGATGTCTCCGAAAATGTTATCCAAGGGGAAAATATATCACCCGTGAATCTAGGCATTGTATTAGATTTACGAAACAAATAGTAAGTGGTTTCATGGCGTGTAAACGTGTCACCCCCAATAGTTTTACTTTATGGAAAAGTCCCCTTCTATAGTGAATTTAATGATTTGTTTAAATAGTTTACTTAACTGCAAGATTTCACATATGCATTTTATAACCTTATTAAACAAATCGATCTTGCTTCATTAATGTGGACAGTAGTCTATAAGAAAAATCTCCCCATGCAAGGTGGATATAGTTTTATGTTATCCGTGCCATCTTAAAACATACTTTAGAAACATTATTTCTAAATTTAATAAATCACGTGGCTGTATGACACACATGAATATGTTTTTGTACAAGAACATAGTTTATTGTAGTACATGAACAAATGTATATAGTACGCAAGTTAATGAAAGCATTAAGGTATTTGGTGACGTAAATGTTCACTTAAATTATGTGTTAACTTTTCAATATAAATTTAATAACCCTCTTGTAAGTAGGCCTATTCATAAACCAATTTGTAGTATAGTGAAAATCGTGAATTTATATTAATGTTCAACTGAGTGTGTCAAACTATATATTTAAAGGGTAATATTAGATTCAGCATTATTTGTGTTATATAAGTTGGTAATAATATATGCCCCCCTCAAAGTTGGAGATAATATGTGTGTCCTCCACCTATATCCCCCACCCGCCCCCCCTCAGTTGGAAATAAAGTTGTCCTCTAAGATTGAAGTTCAAATCCCAGCCGGGTGTAACAAGGGTATTTTTCCCTAAAATGGTACCCCACTCTCAATATACGCAAATGTATGTACATTCAAACTAAAATGTAACATTCCTCATTCCTGGTTCATTAGGGTAAATTGATGTATGTGTACAACTCAAACGGGTAGTAAGTCACTATGAAAAAAAACCTATTGTGATGACTATCAAGAGTATCGGCGAAGCTTTATAAGTGTTGGGCGAGGTAGTTTGTAAAAAACTATTTTTAAGGAGTTTTTAGGTGCTTGACTCCAAGCCAGTGGAAAATATTGGAAAATGGAATGCCACTAAAAGCTATTTGGGGTGTTCCTTAAGCATTTAGAAATAATAATAGATTGTTATATAATCTTTTTGAAGTTTGATGCAAACCATCTTTCAGCTTCAAATTCAAGTATATCAGAGGGAAGTTTAACAAAATGGAGGGAGGCACATTTCGATGGGGGAGAAAAATTTGGTAATACCCCACCCTATCAACCCTTCCCTCTTTCCCAGTTCACGCTCAATGAGTGACACTCGATATAAAACTAGTGACAGACAAACCGTAGAATGTAGATTATTTCCTCAGAGTCTGACAAACTAACTTAAATCTAGAACAAATACAACATCCAGCCCCCTGAAAGTTAATTCATCATTGTGAAAGGGGAAAAGCACAGTCAACCAATGATACGTTTTTCGGACATTCCGGGAATCGAACCCGGGACCTTTAGCTCAGTATACAAACACGCTACCAACTGAGATAAAGTGTCGGACTGTGTATTGAGATCAACATTTAGTACGGTTTATGTGTTGTTAGCAAAATAATTCTATATTACGTGATAAAAAAATTACACCTCTGTACACAAATAAACACTGGTACGTTGGTATTAACGCTATAAACTACCTGATCTCATAAGTCATCGCACTCAAAATATAACTTGTTTTTAAGTGACGCGGAGGTTGGGGTGTAGTGTAGTTCTTCTTTTATATTCATTCAAGTATTAAATTATAAAAGACTTGTGAGATTTAAATGTATTTATTGAATGATCATAATACTAGTGTAAATATTTTTATGAGAGTTCAGCCATTCATTTTTTCTGGTACAAAGGCTCCTTCGGTCTAAAATGTGAGAACCCCTGGTCTAAGTCAATATATGTTAATGTGTTGAATAACACGCTCTGGTAGCTTTGTCAGTTCGAAGTACTTTAGTATTAATTTTAACCGAAATTGGGTGGGGTGCGAGTGATTCTGAAGTCTCTATCTAAGCGAGGTCCTCGGTGTAATAACCCATATCTTGTGTTAAGAAACTTAAAAACTAAAACGAACTTAATTACCAGAATGGTGGCTACTAGTTATATACATTTTCTTGTATACAATGTATGGAAGCTACTATGGTTGTGCTTTTTTCAAATGAGAATATAAGTGGCACTTTTAATATGTGTGTTTTTTGAATATAAAGTCTTAAACCAAGTCTTAAAAAGGAGCCTATGTATACGACTCATCTTCTGTGTCTAATGTTTTAGTTATAAAATAAATAATTTATGTTTGTATTGAAATTATTAGGGGTTATGGGGAAGGTGCCCCGTTTACTCCACCCCAATGAGTGCGCCACTGGTTCTATGTAAACGCTTAGTTAGAGGTCATTTTATCATAGATATAATTAATTAATAAATATGATAGTTATTAAAATGGTTTTTATGAACTTATAACGCCCCTTTTTCTCGTCAAATGAAAAAATCAAAAGTATATCCATTAGCTTTTATTTAATTAAAGGGTAACAAACTTTTAGTTCAAAACCCTTTAAAAAGGTTTAGATTATATATATATATATATATATATATATATATATATAGTTAATAATGAATACTTTTTGAGCCAGTGTGTTAAAGGAGTCTCTCATTTTATATTATTAAGTCAACATAGTAAGTATAGTATTTATCTTAAAAATGTTAAATAAAGTTTAAATGTAATTATAATTATACAAAAATGTACATTTGTTATATTTGAATATGATGTATTTTCACTGTCTAAAATATGTTTTTCAAGTAAATAGAGTAAGCTCTAGTAGTGTTGTTTTTTTATTGTATCTTCACGCCAGTCAATGCTTTCCACATTTAATAGCAATTAGAAGGTAGGTAGGAGGAAGATAGAATTATGAGAAGTACCCTCGTTTGCGTGGAAAAATGGGAAACCATTTAGGAAAAATTACCTTAAGTACATCGTGTAATTGAGCAGGCGCAGTATGCACATTTTTGTCCTCGATTCATTATTTTATAGTAAAAATCTTTCTTTCAAAAATGAAGATGAAATACATATTTAAAAAAATTAGATATCACTAAACTTTACACAAAAATATACAAATCAATACATTATTTAATCTATATAAAGCAAAGGATGAAGCAAGACAGAGTTACCCGCCAACAACTCGTGAAACTCAAAACAAATTATGTTAGTGGGTTTGAAAAAGAACAAAAGGAAAGTTGCCGGGGAACAATGAATTTTTGTTATGGTTTACTTCAAGGTCGTTTGCTATTATTAGGAATGGAGGGAGGAAAGGACTGCTGCCTAATCCCACCCTTCAAAGTATCTTGTAGAGTGCGACGGAGAAGAGAGAAAGAGAAGATTTAGCCTGTTTGCCACGTAACTCAAGTTAGCCCGCCACATTGCCGAAAAAAACCTTTTTTGTCTAATCGTTTGTGCTCTATTTGTGCTCATATGTGCCCGAACATGAACATTTGTGCTGTGAAACTGGCCAATTTAGAAAATATTTAATGTGGTGGGCCAGCTTGAGCTCAAGCTAGCCCACCACATATTGAAAAACACAACATAACAAAATTTATTTAAGTCAATCCATTGTGCTCCATTTGTGCTCATATGTGCCCGAAAATGAACATTTGTGCTTTAAAATTATAAAATCTAATATATATATATATATATATATATATATATATATATATATGACCATTGTAATATTTACTGGCAAAATTTATTTAATACGTCACTATTATTTATATATTAATTATTAATACAATAGATAAAAAAAATATTTTCATATATATCTCAGTAGCACTAAACAAAAATCGGGCGTCATTTCAGACAAATTTAAAGTGGGTGGGTTGAATATTGGATTCCACTTTCATTTTGCCTTTCGGAATAAGTTGTCAAAAGTCCCCATAATTTGAATGTACGCATATAATTTTACCGAGCGTAAACGATGCTGAGAATGGGATTTTCTTATTGTTTTTCGTTAACTTTATGACCGTGAGATATATTAACAAGGAAATAATATCGGAAATCTATATATAAAAAAGGTGATATAGTGTTTTGTGAACTAATGATCTAGTTGTATGTAGGATATTGTCAATGTTTTTAGAAATATTGTAACTACCTTGCATCAGTTGTGCTATCTATATTCAGATGAAACAACTAACAGTACCTTTTACTTTCCGAAGATAACCGAAGGTTTTAAATTTACATTTTAGGCCAAATGACTTTAGGCCAACTGCCTTTTAGGCCAAATGCCTTTTAGGCTAACTGCCTTTAGGCCAAATGCCTTTAGGCCAAACGCCTTTTAGGCCAAATGCCTTTTAGGCCAAATGCCTTTAGGCCAAACGCCTTTAGGCCAAACGCCTTTTAGGCCAAATGCCTTTTAGGCCAAATGACTTTTGGTTTCATTTTTAGGCCAAATGCCTTTAGGCCAAATGCCTTTTAGGCCAACTGCCGCGTCCCCGGTCACTCTCACACACACCCATATATATATATATTTATATAAATAAACGTGTATATATATATATATATATATATATATATATATATATATATATATATATATATTAGGGATCTGAGAGTTTGGGTTTTTTCATTCGAGTCAAAATACCATGTTTTCAAATTTGGTTCTGTCTCCCCCCCCCCCCTTTTTTTTATAAACCATTCAGCCGTGATGAAACATGGCAAAGAATTCAATTCCACCCTGAGCCGTGGAATAAATGTGTTGATTACATTATCCCATTTCCTTTTCTGCAAGTATAAATAAAAGTAGTGGTCAAAAACTGTCGTCGTAAAAGACCTTTAAAAAAACTATAAGAATAGTGTCTTTCCCTCAACTGATTACTTCTTTATCTGAAACTTCCCTTTTTCCTTACAACCACTTTTTTTTATTATTTCGGGTTCCATTCTTTTGTTCTTCTTCCCCTCCCATCTCCCCCTCACAGATTTGTTGGAGCACTCACATTTATCTTCCTGATAGCCCAAAATCAGAACACAAAAATTCTTGAAATAGAACTTGAGTGTGGGCCTCCCCCGAATGACCAAAACGAGTAACAAAACTTTAAAGTTAGATTTTGAAAGGAATATAGGTCAGAAGTGACGATAAGAAAAACTTATGCGTTTAAGATAAAATCCGTTCATCTAATTTTAAATAAAGAAACAATCTTATATTAAATTAGATGTTTCAAATTTTGATAACTTATCAGATGATTTCCCTAATTAAATTAAACACATCATTGACTTTCTTTTGAAGAAGATGTCTAGTAACCAACGATGAGGATGGTTGATAGCCAACTAAAAGATAAAATAAATCTTTAAGTGACCTCTAGTTTAAAAGTCAACAACATCCTAAGTTCATGCGACTTGAATTAATAATGAGGGAGATCGTTTTTCGAATGAATATTTCAGGTCATGCTTGAAGAAATAGGACACTAAGAAGTAAGAGTACCCTTGAAATGAACGTCAACCTACAAATACTGTACGCCATTTAAATTAAGTCAAATAGTATGCTGTGATTTTGTAAAAGAACTCAAGAAGTTTGAAATGATATCCACAATTTGCTTACTTACTTATTATATTAAAATGTTTATTTTTTTTATAATTATAATTTAATGTATGTTTTAAATTGATTTTATTGTGTTGTTATTTTGATTTTTTTTTTCGGGATCCGTGTTCACATGTTTACACTTAATGTGATAGGACGATAAATATAGCATTTAGAGGAAGTTTACCCGCATTTGCGCAGATTGATAGAGGGAACATATTTAGGCTTGTGAATGTGGGGAATGCCAGGCCACCACCGTGGTTCGGATTCCACGTTAAACTGTACGTCCTTCCTTTCATCTCACAATCACCCTACCATTACACATTAGCGTAAGTGCGTATAACCCGAACGGGTAGTAAGACGCGGTGCTAATAATAATAATAATAATAATAATAATAATAATAATAATAATAATAATAATAATAACAACATATTTAGGGGTAAACAACTCAGCAGGACCAAAAGGTATCCGAACCTTGACATCATCACATACAAGCTGGACAAAACGAGACTGACGCCTTTGTTTTAGTGGCTTGGTACAGTTTTAGAGTAATAGCTATATTCAAGTGGTTTGGGCAGTACTAATAGTGAGTGAACTAGGTCGTAGTAATTTTGCTTTCATCCTAAATTTAGAGCTAAAACCATCTCAACCGAGATTCGAAGAAAGGTTTCACTGAATTTTAAACCTACCTTATCAATGTCTACCATTATCTGAAATTGCACTATATTATGTATATTTACACAACCAAAATGTACAATATAACACAATCTTAAAATATTATTTGAACAACCCGCTTCGGTGGCCGCATGGTCTAACGCACTACTCTCGCAGTAGACTAAAACTGCCGATTACGGGGATATCAAGGTTAAAATCTTGGATTGGTGAACTGATATTTTTTTTCCAAAATTATTTTTACCTTTCCCTTCATGAAAATTCAGGTACACTTCCTCTAAATATAACCTTCCTAATCCCTAAAACCATTAGCATAGTTTAGTACATAAGCGTATAATCATAACGGTTAGTAAGACGTGGTGCTAAAAAAAATGCAATTGTTTAGTAAATAAAACAAAACATATTTGTATCATTGTATAGGGAGCTTGGCCTGCTCTAAGCTCCATAATGCTTGCGTTTTTAGGGTAAAGAAATTATTATCATCACTAAAACTTATAGTATAATTTATATATTTTGATTAAGAAGGACACCCACCTTGGTGGCGTAGTTGGCTAATGCGCTAATTGTGTTGTGTGAACTAAGGGTGGTTTTTCCTAAATGGTTTTCCACTCTCCATCCACGCAAATGTGGGTTCACTTCCTCTAATTCAACCTTCCCAATTCCTAATCCATTAGCGTAATTAGTACTCACAGCGTATAACCCGAACGGGTAGTAAGACGCGGTGTTAAATAATATAAATAAGATTAAGAAGGCTGCACTATATTACATTTAGCCTGAGGTCACATAGCGGTTTTATCATAAGCTAATTAGTCACAAACAAATTAACTCCATCGTCTCTTATAATTAATTTAACCAATTTTAACGAATATTATTTCATTCTTAAAGAAAATAATTTCAAAAGATTGAAAAATAAAATTGAAAACTATGCAGTTATTTGGTATAATATAAAAAAAAAATGTAATTTTAAACATGAGAGCTATACACTGGAATAGAACCCGGGAGTTTTAATTATAACACGTCAATGTTCTGAGTTTCTAGGGTTCATTCCGTGCTCCGGGTACATAGCTTATATTTTAACAATATTATTATTTTTATTATTATTATTATTATTATTATTATTATTATTATTATTATTATTATTATTATTATTATTATTATAAACTATATTCCTATTTAAATGTACATTTGTAAACGGAATTCATTCATTCCAATTGTTAATTTAAATTTATTATAAGTTGCATTCTAAAATTATTTGCTACCTTACAAGGCAAAATAAATTGATTTAGCTACAGAATTCTTGGCATAAAATAATTCGATTCTAGTTAGTAAAATCAGTGATAATGCAATTTGATGCTGTATTAACATGCTGGACAGCAAGATCTAGTTCCGTTGCGTTGATTGGACGAAGTAGATTACATTAGCTAGATTCCCTCGATACGCAATCAGTACCGGATTCTGTTCAACTAGTGGGCTTATATTGTTAGGTGTAGCACCATTTGTTTCGGCGAAAATTGGAAAACGGCATTAGAGTGTTACAAATTTGCTTGCGAAATTAAGCGCATCTATCGTCGGAGTGCAGGTAATTGACAGCTAGCAGAAGATTTGTATTGCAAACATTGGTAGAAAGTCACTAATGTGGAAATAGTTATTATTTACTTAGTAATACTATATTATCAATCAAATGTGTGAATAAACGCTTCTAATAAGACTTCCCTAAGGATTACTGTGTGATTGGCCTTTTCGTAATTTATTCAAATAGCAACAAATATTAATTAAACTATTATGTTTTTTGTTTCACGGTTGTGGCGACAAGAGATATTATAATGCAAGAAATAATATATTAAAAAGTATCATTTCCACAATTGTATCGTCTTAAAATTTGCCACCAAATTAAATATGTTGTTTATAACTTAGAGAAATATCTGTACGAAATAGTAGTTTCTAAATAAAAAGTTTCTATTTTGTAAGCACATGCGCATGAACACAACCGTAAACGGTTTGTATGGCGTCATCAACCACCGTGATTTTATCCTGTTCGCCACCTTAAGTTTTGAAGAGAACGTAGCCCTTTAGGAACTCTTGTACTGGTGGCCAAACGAGTTTATTTTATTTATAACATTATAATATTTTGTTCGGAAACCATTTGTTCTCTCTTGTTTAGATTATTATTAGCACCGCGTCTTACTACCCGTTCGGGTTATACGCACTTACGCTAATGTGTAATGGTAGGGTGATTGTGAGATGAAATGAAGGACCTACAGTTTAACGTGGAATCCGAACCACGGTGAAGGCCTGGCATTCCACACATTCACAAGATGTCTTGTCAGAGGTGAAGGAAGGGTTTGGTAATCAGATAAATCTTTGCCGGGACCGAGGATTGAACCCCGGCCGCCAGCATAGAAGTCTGACACCTTACCCCTAGACCACCAGGTCACCTCTTGTTTAGAAAACTTTGGTTAAAGTATAAACATGTTTGGGACCTTCACTAATAATTGCATTGTTATGAAAAAAATTCTACAGTGTTTATTGAAATTTTAACAATTTATTAGTTGAACCTCAATAAATACGTTAAAGTGGTTTTCACAGCAATTAAAATGTTATGGACCATCCTTAACAATGTTTATTTTATAACAAAAGTTTGTTAGCCAAGAAATTACAATCGATATAAAAAATAGAATGTTAAAACGATTAAAATATTAGTTTGAGCACAATTAATACCTCTGAACAAGTCTTACTTCCATCTTGCTAATAACGGCCTAATTTAAATGGTATATATAAGTCGTCTTATCTGTGGACCCATGTGTTAATACTTCAATATTATAACCAAAGTAGGCCTTTACAAATAAGAATCACCATTAGCGTGGATAATGAATAGGAAAACCCCAACAATAAATTATTTGTCAAAAACCACCTTCGGTTCAATAAACCAGGATACTAACCTTTGTCTCCCTATCGAGAGCTATCTGCTAATCATGCGCTCACTCGCCAGTTTGGCCACGCAGTCTCTCGGTCGCTCGGTCGCTTTCTTGCACGCTTGTCAGTCTGGCCAAACCCTTACAGGAGGTAGGGAAGTCAAGATTTGAATCCCAGCTGGGTGTAGTGAGAATGGCTTTTCCTAATTGTTTTAACTCCCTCTCACTTAAATATGGGTACAGTAGGTTCTTTAAAATACTATCCTACTCAATCCTATTCCATAAGTGAAACTATGAAAAATAACTAAATGGATACCAAGACGCAATGAAAAAAATAAAGACTTTTTTTATAAAACTAGGAGGAGGAAGGCCGTGTTGCCTCTAGACGTTTTGACTCCGACATGAAGCAATTTACAAATTAATATACTCAGCATCAGCATTATTATAATCTACGTTAATTTATTTTGGAAACAGAATAAACAAAAACTTCAAATAACCTTCACGCGAAAATCGCAACAAACTTCCCAATCATCGCGGCAGCAGCGTCTTTGTAACCATATAACACGATAAGACACACATCGTGGCAGCTAAAGAGGTTAACGACGGATTCCTTTGGCAAGAAACACAAGCCCGGCAATCAAGAGATGGAAATTTCAAAGAGGGCCAAGAAAAGCCGTGACGCTACAGACAGGAAATTACAGCCTAATTTCCTGGAGATTGAATTAGACAGGAGATGTTGAAAAGGAGAAAGGGAGAGTTTCTGGAATAGTTAGGGGAGAGGAAGGGGGGGGGGCAGGTTTTGGGCCTAGGTCTCCAAAACTCAGTGTGAGATCCACCCTATGATGCATACATATATGGTTGAATAACCGCAGGAAGAACCTTTTAGAAGAAATGTAAACCAAATTTTGATTAACCAACATTATGACTTAGCTATCAAATTTGACACCATCTCTCAAACAGGACAGCTAATGAATACGTAGCTCAACATAATATTAGTACATGAAAGCGGACTTGGTTAACTTTTAAAACCGTCAGATAAGGTTATTTCTACGGTGATTCAACTATATGTATGCGTGAGTACTCGCATAGCCCCTCCACCTGAACCCTCCATTCCCCCTTCCGTTCACACGGGCCCAAACCTCATTAATCTAAATTAAACGTACAGCGGCAAGCAGATCCCGCTTCTTACAGCCAACTATTAACACTAGCTGAACAGACTACAAGGGTTGCTTGGGGGTGACTTTCCAACAGAGTACGCACTTTGTCTTCCAGAATACTATGCTCATAAACTCACGCCTGCGTTAGAACGAGCGACCCAATTGACTTGATATGTGCAGCGATTTGTGTGTCTTGTCGAACCTTACCTGCTTAACTCTTTTTCTGAGGAGGTGGGAGGAAAGGGAGAGGGGAAAAGTTGAAAGAGGGGAGGGAGAGAGGGGGAAATAATTAATTTTCAGTAATTTTTTTTACAATTGATACGTTTAGCACCAAATTATTTGAAGTCATTCGTTTAACACAAAGTTTAAATAAAGGACAAAATCTATGGGTTACAGATGAAAGGATATTTTTAATAAGTGCACCCACATCAGCTTATAGAAGGGGATATTAAAGCCACCAACTCCACGCACTCGGCCTAAATTCAAACTTCTACCTATCCAATAGCGTAAATAGGCCTACAGTTTATTCCAAGGATGGCGCCATAGACCACGTGGTCATGTAATAGTGTGCATGACTCAAAACCGGGAGTTTGAGACACTTGTTTGAATCTCGACGGGGAGTGATTCTCTCCAACTAAAGTAGTATTCCATACTCTTTCCAGCAGAAAGATGGTATAACTACTTTCAATTATATCGCTCATTTATACCAGGGGTGGATCCATTTCATTTTCATAGGGGCTCATAATTTTAATAACATAGTCACTTACAATGTTAGATTTCTGTTTAAAGCCATTTCATGGTTTCTCATTCATATTTGATCTTACGTATAGTTTAAACCGTGGTCATCCTCCCCAATTTTTAAAAATAAAATAGTTCTTATAAGCTATTTAGAGTGGGCCTCCTTCAACCATATTTTGAAAAATGGTTCACTCTAGAAGCTATGAATAGTCTCCGCCTTGATTTTTTTAAATTAGATTCTTTGATAAAACATTTAAAATGCTCCTCACCTAAATATTTTTGAAATTTAGATGCCTCTCGAAGCTATTTATAATGATCTTCACCTTAATTTTTTACGATATTTAGATACCTCTATAACATAATCTTTGAAGTGGTCTTCCACCGACAACATTTTGAAAATTGAATTATTTCAGATTAGGGTGGTCCTCGCCTGAAAATTCTTCAAAATGACATGCATCTAGAAGCTATTGGGGGTTGTTCTCTCCTAGAAATTTTTGAAATTTGGATGACCTTGGAAGCTATTTAGAGATTTCCTCCTCTGACTTTTTCTACAAGTTAGATGCCTCTAGTCTTAGTAGCTATTTGAAGCGGTCTTTTCCGGCAAATTTTTGACAATAAAGCCCATCTAAAAGTCATTTGGAGTTTGACTTAAGGCCATATTTCAGCTTCATATTCGATAATATCAGAGGATTTGAAATATATCTGGGGGGGTTTTCCAGGGGGGCAGAGTTCCCCACAGTTCAGCCGCTATTCTTTCCACATATAATCTATCTTCGAAATTCGTGGATCAACTGCTCTCAGGTGATTATTAGTCTTATTTGATGTTTGGTTGTCTACCCTCTCTATGCGTAAAAATATTCGTTACTCGGTATGCATGACAAATATTCGAACATGAAAACAAATATTTTTTCCACACTTGCATGAGTCATCGAAAATTGAATAAACGTGGATGAATATCGAATGTGTGGACCCGGATTAAGAGGTTTCTGCGCGTAAAAAGATGAAAAAAAATTGCATAGTATATCTGTGTTGTATTTTATTTCTAAAATTTGAACTTTAATTTTTTTTTATTAGTCTTCTAACTTTCACAAGGGGGTCAACTGACCCGTTGACCCTCCTAATCCGCACCTGATATATACCCCATTATATTGATAACTCTTGGGCAAACATATTAATTAATTAAACATCTGATTGATCAAGTGTTCCGTTCAGAGATAAATTTTCAATAAAGATTAATATATTTAATATAAACAGTGAGCTATAACATAGATACTTATGTATACGTTCAACGTATTGACCCATGCATTATAATCATATTATACATCATTTATATTAATACGGCAGCGGCATAGTTATCGATTATTTTTTCAATCTAACAGAGTGCACTGATGAAATATTCAATAACTTCCACTGACAGGATATTACTATGTGGTTCTTATTAGCACAAACATAATGGAGAACAGGAGAATCATGTTATCGAGAGTTATTGGGAATCGATCCCAAAATCACCTGACCCAGTTATGTCTACAATTTGTACAAATTGATTTATATAAATATTTAGTAATGTGCTACTTCTCAAAGAAAAGAAAGGGAGGGGAAATGAAGATTCAGAAACTTTTATTTGTAAAAGAGGAAATAAATTTGCAACACATTTGTGGCCAACAAATTATTTTTTGTTTTTAGTTTCTTCCGTAGTCATTAGTTGGTTACCGAGAGCTCTTTGGCGCTGAGCTAAGCTTATGTTTTCAATATACTGAAAATGTGTCTAAGTATAACTATTATTGATCAATCCAATAAAATTTAAATAAAAAAAGACGTGGTGTCAGCCTGCAATCAATTCACACAAATAGAGCTTGGCGGTGATAGTTTCAACTTGTGTGTATAAAACTTACATAATAATATATGTATATATGTATATATGTATATATATATATATATATATGTATATATATATGTATATGTATGTATATATATATATGTAATAGTATGTATGTATGTATGTATGTATGTATGTATGTATGTATGTATGTATATGTATGTATGTATGTATGTATGTATGTGATGTATGTATGTATGTATGTATGTATTGTATGTATGTATGTATGTATGTATGTATGTATGTATGTATGTATGTATGTATGTATGTATGTATGTATGTATGTATGTATGTATGTATGTATGTATGTATGTATGTATGTATGTATGTATGTATGTATGTATGTATGTATGTATGTATGTATGTATGTATGTATGGTATGTATGTATGTATGTATGTATGTATGTATGTATGTATGTATGTATGTATGTATGTATGTATGTATGTATGTATGTATGTATGTAATGTGATGTGTATGTATGTATTATGTATGTATGTATGTATGTATGTATTATGTATGAATGCGCCAGTTCGATCTTGTCTGGTTTGACAGTGACGGGGATGTTGGGGTTTGAATTCCAGCCTGGGACATTGAGGTATTTTTTACTTAATAGTTTTACACCTCTCCTCCAAGCAATTCTAGGTACACTTCCTTAAAAATCACCCGTTCCTAGTTCTTATCTCATTCATGTAAATATAGTAAAATTTTGATAAATCAAAGTACCATCCAGGATGAGCTATGAATGGATATGCGGCAAAACAGCCGTTACAAGTAAAAGAGAATATAGCAAGCACTTGATAGTTTTTTCAAATTTTAGTATTTCATACATAGGCTTATGCATCCGAAGTACTTTTTTACGCTATGTGATCCAAAAATTTTGTATGTGACCCTCAAACTCTTTAACCCTCTAATACTTTGAGTCCTTGAGGATATTTGAGTTTAAATTAATCGAGAAAATATCGGATTCGAGACTCAAATGATTATATTTTTAATTCTGCTAATTTTGAATTATTGTAATTGATTACATAGCTTTAATCATCTTACTGGTGGTTCCAACTCATTATAATTATAAAACTAACTTAACAACTATACCATTAATTTAACACTTAAATGAATGTATGAACGTTATAATTAATTGATTATATCAAAGTAATTTATCGTTTAGTTACTATTTA
This sequence comes from Timema cristinae, assembly GCA_039000515.1. NCBI lineage: Eukaryota > Metazoa > Arthropoda > Insecta > Phasmatodea > Timematidae > Timema > Timema cristinae. The sequence goes on from JBCFYV010011172.1 coordinate 114,948,532, forward strand.
TATTTTCTAACGTCCCATTATATTTACAATTCACCTTTTGCTAATAATTTCTTCACCACGATTCAGATTTGAATTCGAGATTTGGGATTTTTAGACAAAATAAAGATTCAAATCCAAGATTTAGACTCGTAAAATGGTATATTCGAACCAAATCTACAGTAAAAATATATATTAAGTGGAGTGGATTCCATTTAATGGGTGCAACGGTTAATCAGGCCGTATATTTGGGACAAAATTTGAAGAACAGAAACCAAACAACTATTGATACTGAATCTTTTCTGCTCACTTGGGCCAACTTGACGCTTAATTGAGTCAGCGAAGCTCATGCTTGAACAACAAACTGTATGTAGATAGCGCCCGATGAGTAGGTGACACGCTGTGCTCAGATGTGATTAAATGTCAAACCTTCTACTACTTTTATTGAATTGTTTTCATAATATATACCATCCACTTAAAAAAATTTATGAAATAAACATAATATTTAAAAATATATTTGTTTCTTACCTATTTTCCACGACTACCTGACCCAGAATTATCTGATTAATTAACACATACAAAACCGGCAGTGTTTAAATAGCTAGAGTGCAAAATGCACATGATTTTTAACCCCGCTTTAATTTTAGCCGGCAACTAAGCTTTCATGTAATTCTTGACATGAGGAATCTCTCATGTTAATTCCCTTTAATACGTGTGTTGTCGAGAGGACCGCAGTTCTTGAAAATCACCCCCGACCCTCCCCAATCACAAATGCCGCAGTCCGTTATTGCATCGTTTTAAACTCTCCGCTTGTAAACGGCGTGGATTTACCGCTCCCTTGGCCCCAATCGACTATCATTTTGTTAATTAATCAGATAGTGCTGGCACCGCAATGTGATTAGTTAGCGTGGTGGGATTGTAAGCCAAGGGGGTGAGTGTACGAGGTATAGTCCCGTCCCATTGCTGTGAGCACTGAGATCGCGTAAGAGTATCGAGCACCGGAGATTATTAAAATTTGATCCACGCGCACGCGAGCAAAAGAGTCCTACTCTTCTTGTTTGGCTATCCACGTTTAGAGGGAAGGTGTAATGATGACAAGACTGGGGTTTGAATAACTGCCCGATGTGTTGAGAGTTGTTTTTCACCCGCTTCAGTGACAGAACGGTCTAATGCATCTTTCTCGTGTTAGACTGGTCTGCCGATGACGGGCAGATCCAGGTTAAAATCATAGTCGAGTCTATTGAGGGTGGTTTTTCTTGAATGGTTTTCCACTCTTCTTCCACACAAACATAGATATACTACTACAATGCTTTCTTCCTAATTCCTATCCTATTAGAGTAGTTTTAATATATGTGTACAACCTGAACAGGTAATTATTAAGACACGGTGATAAAAAAAACTATTTTTCTTAATAGTTTTCCACTCCCCCTCCACGCTCATGTGAAACATGTTTACACCTAGCCTATTAGTGCTTCGAATGGTTGTAAGACGCGGAGTACGGAGTTAAAAAAGTTATGTTTGTTTTACTAAAATAATGTACATTGCACATTTTTGTTATTTAGTTACAAAGTAAAAACTATTTTTTTAATCCTTTATATGTTATAGCCATTTTGAGTAGCTTTGTGGTAAGTCAAATGTTGATAAATGGCTCAAGTGGCTGTCATTCATTTCCAGGAAATATCGCCATATCTTTGTTCTGGTAGCGTTTTATTTATTTATATATTAAAGCATTACTTTCAAATTATAGGGTTTTTCTTAATTCAACAACCCGAAGGTTTGTTTGATGTGATATATATCCACCCAGCGCTGGGCATGCACTAAGCGTTTCGGATGGTTAGTGCTGCCTGCATCATCTGGTAGAAATACCATGTACTAGGGTAGTTAAGGAAAAGTTGTGGTTTCACGCTGCCTTCCACACTGAATTTCTATGAGTGAGCGCAAAAGGGCATACCAATTTGTCCGAGAAATATATTTTCATATATTGTATCTTGAAGGGTTATTTTACACGCCACAGTGGAAATGGGACTGGAGGCTTGGCTTCACTTCCCCTACAAAGGAAGTTGAGCTACGGATTTTTATCATTCAAGAAAAATCCGTTGACTTTGGCTGGATTTGAACTCATGAACATCGTGGCACGATGTAAGTACCAGGACCAGCAAAGTCAACAATCATAGGCTTATAAAAACAAATTTCAAAGAAGCAAAATAAATTTATTATATCACCTTAAAAGCTCATGTTTATAACGAAGAATTATAATATCTGGATACATACTACAATACGCATTATTTTTTAAGTGCCACTTTGGGTCAAATCGGGTTCTCCTAAGCCTTTAGTGTACCTTTTTATTCACCAGAACACGAATTTTGGTGCCCATTTAAAAAGGTCTTGGATTGAATTTCTAATCTAAATGTAATTATGTAAAGATTATCTTTATCCTACAATCTCGTAATCCTAAAACATTCATAAAACAAGCTTCGGGGTTAAAGAAATATATTCGGATTTGATATTTTATAAATAGGGTGCAGCACATTATATGCTAACCACGTAGCTCTTGCAAATGCAACGATAAATTGGCGCCCAACGTGGGTGTCACGATTCACAGACATAGAGCTAGAACACTGCACACAACGAACTAGGTGCGAGACAGAATACGCCACGAGCTAGCACACACGAATCGAGTCATATTAATTGGATTCATCAAAGAGGATTATATTATTTATTTTTTTTGCAAACTAAATCAAAACAAAAAGTTTTACATGCTTGCATGGTATAATTTTGTCCTTAATTAACCCTAAAAAAATCTAAAAACAACAGCTTATGAACGACAATCATGTTTTAAAGGTGTATGTGAATAATAATATTACTTTACATCGATACCATTTTAAGAGCTCGCGTTTCAAATTTTTTTTGGGAAAAGAACAAAATTAGTTAGAAAAATAGGATGAAGATTGTCTTTTAAATTTAACAGTTTTTGAAAATAATATGCATGCTCTCATGGGTGGTCACGCCGACAAATGCATCAGTCTCGTATTATTATTATTATTAGCACCGCGTCTTACTACCCGTTCGGGTTATACGCACTTACGCTAATGTGAAATGGTAGGGTGATTGTGAGATGAAATGAAGGACCTACAGTTTAACGTGAAATCCGAACCACGGTGGTGGCCTGGCATTCCACACATTCACCAGATGTCTTGTCAGAGGTGTAGGAAGGGTTTGGTAATCAGATAAATCTGTGCCGGGACCGAGGATTGAACCCCGGCCGCCAGCACAGAAGTCTGACACCTTACCCCTAGACCACCAGGTCACCTATCAGCCTCGTATTACCTGATCAACTGGTAACGAGTTTGTGTTAAAATTCAGGCCGGGTCTATTGTGGTATATTTCCCAAATGGTCTGCTATTCTCACTATTCGTAATTTCAGGCACATCTTAATCCCGATTCCATTAGTGTAAATATGCGGATAGGCCGGACGGGTAGTAAGACTTAGAGCACGTGAAAATGATATTCATTCATTGAGTGTAAATGTTTAAGTAACACAAAATTATTATTTTCAATTTAATAAAAGATTAATATTTTTTTACAAATTTTCGTTTGTCAGCGAGTTTCTTATCACACAACATAGGCTATCATTTCAATATTTGGCTGGTTTATATTTAAGGAGATCTAGATCACTGAATGTAACGCATCCAAATCCCTCTAATGGCCTCAGTGAATTACTTTTTATTCTTTTTATACTCAACAAAAAAAAATATTATTACACATGAAATCCACGTGAGGACAAAGTTAGTCGCTTTTGTTCGTAATTGTGAAATATTAACTTTGGATTTAGAATGTTTTGTTCCCAAACACAATAAACCTGTACAGATAAACCTAAAAGAATCGCCAGAAAGTACAACTAAATATATCCCTACCCCTTTATAGCAAAGCACTTTACCCCATGTGAACATTCTCCTGTGAGGATTTGCATGCATCTGTAATAATTTAACATCACAAACCAGTGGAAAACGGGTCCTGAAAGCTGATATTAATTAGAATTAATGTTTTCTGAAAATAAAAAAACCTACGGTAACTTTTATCACGCGGCATATTAAGCCCAATTACTGAGCAAATTAAGTTGTGGAATCCACTCGCCGCACAAGTGTGGACACATGGAGAACAAACACATACACACACACTGCGTAATAAACACTGTGCACGTGCGTGTGTGTGTATGTGGGCGTGTGTGTTTGAAACTCAGGTGTACGGTGGACCTGCGAGCACGTGTGGTGCCGACGACGGTAAATGGGCAGAAGCAATGGTTTAGTGGCGCTGTTGTCGCAATTAGGGTCGGTGCAGACAATCACGTCAATTAACATTGATTACTATAAACCGAGGGACGAATTAGCCAATTATTGAAAGTTTCGCTTGTACGTGTATGACTGTGAAACCGGATGTTCACGTCATTCAAAGTGAGGCCTAACAACCCCAACCCCTCTCCCTTTAAAAAATAATAATATCAATTTTGTCAAACACAGAGAGGAAAGGGGTTGGGATTTTAGGGGCAGCTAAATCAGTTTTACAAAAGTTTTATTCGCGTGAATGGAGATCAAATAAAAGAGAAAAAGGATTTGTTTTAAAATATAGACTTTTTAATAAACTGGTGTGATGATATTAATTTATATATCACAAATTGCACAAAGATTGAGGTTGTATACTACAACGCACCAGATACTGTCCGAACACTCCAGATAGCCAACTATTGTTGCAGATAATCAATTATGATCTGGTTTTTATTTAAAAGAATGGTTTATTTTTAAATCATAAAGCAATTTTTAATAGCGAAGCGTATAAAACAATACTTATAGTAATACAGTACCATAGTTATTATTTTAAACTTGGGACACAAAATAAAATTAAAAATTATAATTAAAGAGTGTGTGGAAGTAAGGGATGAAGTAAGTAATATAGTTATAGATGTAGATGGATTAGTGGATTTTTTATGTAATGACTTGACATACGAATAGATTAAAATAGTTTTATAACTTTTGTAACTGCTAGATACGATCCTTCCTACCAAAATCCAAACCAATCCATAAGTAGTAAAACCAATGTTTTGTTTTATAGAAATAGGGAAGTACTCAAATTTAGCGTATATTATTATTGATTGTTACTACAAGCACTTAAGGAGACTAGGATTATTATAGATATATGGACCACGCTTTGTGTAGTATTTTTAGTTGTTTTACTATTTTATTTCTGGAAGGATGGTGTTTAAATACACCTTGTGTATGGATGAGGGAAACTGAATTAACTTATACTTGATGACTTGCGAAGACGTGATGTATCTCATTTTATCCCTCTCACTTTGTGGGTGGTGCGACCTGTTGGTGAAGCCAAGAAGCTTCCGGAGAAAACATTATTATTGTTATTATTATTATTATTATTGCTACTATTACTATTAGGTGTTTTGTCTAAAGACAGGTCCTTTTTTCAGTGAACTTATCCTCCAGTGCCAATGCAACCTATCCTCTGCTTTCTTCTTGAACTCCTAGAACGTTCTGATTTCCTTTAAATCATCTAATATTTGAATCCTGCCTCTTACTAAGCTCCTCTTTCCTTCAACCTTTCCTTCTATGACGTGTAGAAGACAGTTCCTCTCAAGGATGTGTCCAATCCAGTTTTCTCTAAGCCAAAGAATCAAATTAAAAATTGTTCTCTTCTCACCCAATCTTCTTAGGACTTCTTCATGTGTCACCCTATCTGTCCACCTGATCTTCTCAAGTCTTCTCCAGTACCACGTTTCAAAGCTTTCTAAGTATTTATTTCCATCTTCCTAGGAGTAAAAATTTCTGCTTCATATAGCACGATATTCCAAATGCGGCATTTCATCAGTTTCTTTCACAGTCCCAAAGCTTCCTTGTCCATGGCGATTCTCGACCTAATTTCCTTGAGGCAGTAGGCATCCTTTATCAGCAGGTACTGGAACGGTTTTTTGTTTTCTAGCTCCTGGTTTCCAATTTGGATTTTTAATTACTCTTAATTTTTGGAAATCACTATCACTTTTGACTTATCAATGTTTATCTCCATCAACCAGTCCACTTCCTGCAATTCTTTATTTCTGGCCAGCAATGCTAGATTATCTGTGTATTTTATTGTTTTGATGACACGTCCTCCTATCCTGACATTGCCACGTCGCTCTAGAGCTTCCCTGATCAGCCACTTGCTATACAAGTTTAACAGACTGGGTGACAAATTGCATCCCTGTCTCACTCCTCTTCCTGTCTCTGCGCTGTTGGTCTCTCCATCATTCAGCCTCAAATGTACTCATTTAACTGTCCTAGTTACAGGCTTGCAATCAGCCTTCTGACCCTACAGTTGATGCCGATTTTATTGAGTATTTCCATCAGTTTCTTCCACTCCAATATATTAAACGCCTTTTGCCAGTTGTTGAAACCAATGTAGACCTCTTCCTGGACTTTCAGCACACTCTCTAAAGTTACTCTCAGCATCCCGATGGCATCTATGGTTCCTTTACCTTTTCTGAATCTAAATTTGTCTTCTCCCATCACATGTTTTATTTTCTGTTCCAGTCACACGTTGAATATTCTTGCCATGATCTTCCCCACATGAGATATGAGGCTGATGATCCTGTGGTTAAGGCATTTCTTGGATTGTTTCTTTTTCTATAAAGCCACCATGGTTACGTCTAGAAAGTACTTGGGCCATTCTCCTGTTTCGTAGATACTATTTATAAGTTTCTTTCAGAGCCACTAACCTGTTGTTTCGCAGTTTAGAGTTTAATTAGTTACCAAGTGAAATGTTTTTTTTTATTAGTATCAAGTGGGCCACTCATACAATCAAACCATTTGAATTTGCTATTTGTATCTGTCAAAAGTCCATTTTACTCGTATTTTTTATTGGTGGAATGTATGTTAGTAACTTTTGGTGCAGTGTATCTCCTTGGCCATTTGTGGATTTCTGTTTTAGAAATTTTTCTTCTCCCTACCCTACAAAAATGGAGGTGGCTTGGCTTCCGTTTTCTCGGTCACTTGCTTTTGATCTTTATATGGTAAGGTAACGTATTTTTTTATTGCAAGATCTAGGTGTTTTGGTTTAATTAAAATGTATTTCATGTATTATTTTTCCCTTTTTTCTAAACTTGACTAAGGAGATTGCTACTATGCAACTTTTGTCTTTTTTTTTTACTTTAGATGCACTGCACCTAACGTAAAGTAAATTTTATTATTTAGTAGGCATGTTGTTCAATAATTTTTTTTTTATGTGGCTGCTATACTACTTACCGTTTTTCTATTTTTGTTCATTTAACTTAGCCTATTAAAATGCAAATTAACTTAAGATAATTTCTATGTTTCTTCGATTTGGTGTCTCAATTATGTTCATAAAATAGTATATTCTGCTTGTGTAACACACATTTTAGTCTCTTGGCCTGGATATGTTTTTCTTTAACTCATTACTCTTTCTTAATACTTTTACATTACTTATTTTGTATATTTTGTAACTGTTTAGTAAACTTAATATTTACTTATTTATATAATGCTATCATTATTGTAAACTTATAAACACTGTTTATTTAACATAACTTATATATGTATTGTTTGTGAGTTACCACCCGCTCCTCACCAATCTTGTATCTCCTATAGTTTACTTTGCAGAATTAGGTGACTTTGCCTTTTTATATTTTTATTATTTTTATCTCAGTCTAATTGTCTAATTTCAGTAAATTTTATTTTGGTTTTTTGGATACTTTATTTCTACTTTTAATTCTAATTTAAACTTATTCTTTTCAGTAATTGTAACTTGAAATTTTTAGTACTCTATTAATTAACAATAATTTCCCTGTTAAATTATATTTATAATTTTTTAATGTATAATATAGTAGAAAGAGGAATATAATTGAGATGAGAGAAAGTAAATAGGGATGGTACAGCTCGTATTAAACCTCGGTACCATTGTTTAGTTGGATCGGAATAAGAAGAACAATTTAGTGCAATTAGAAACAAATGTAGATTAGTTGGCATTGACAATAGATTACTCATACTTACGTAAGAGTTGTAAAAATTGGTGTCCTTTGTCAAAACTAACAGATAAATATCACATGAGCTGGCGTTTAGATACATGAAGATTAAGCTTTTTCCTGTGCTCCACGTTTTACTAGTAATTTGGGCTATCCATATATTTACAACGTTGGAGTATAAATATGGAACGTTAGAATTTCTAGATAATGCACCCGTATTTGTGTGGAGGAAGGCTGGGATATTTTAAAGGTAAAGTCAACTTCGGGGCACATGGCCGTGATTAAAATCTTTACCTCCTCGAAATCAGCAAATACAACCATATGGTGTTGACACCTTAACCCACGTGTCCACCAATGCGAGCTGTATAAAAGTTGTTTAGGTAAGTTTTTATAACTTTCCAATAAGATTATTCTTATACCTCATCTGCTTACACACCTCTTTTGTAGTGAATCCGTTTCAACCAAGACTTGAACCAGGCACTCGGTGGGAGTTGGTTAACCCTATGAAGAAAGTGAGATCTGATTATCTATATCAAGACCAATACCAATTTATAGTAGTGCTATTATTATACATAATATAGCGAATATTACATTTTAATTTAAAAAAAACTAACTGCTTAGTGTAATTATTGGGAGGGTCTTAGAAAGACAAAAAAAAAGGAACTGCACCAATTTTTTTTTTTTTTTACTGGAGGTAGAAAGGAAAACCATAATGTGAGAGTTGAAAAAATTATTATTATTATTATTATTATTATTTTTATTAGCACCGCGTCTTACTACCTGTTCGGGTTATACGCACTTACGCTAATGTGTAATGGTAGGGTGATTGTGAGATGAAATGGAGGACCTACAGTTTAACGTGGAATCCGAACCACGGTGGAGGCCTGGCATTCCCCACATTCACAAGTTGTCTTGTCAAAGGTGAAGGAAGGGTTTAGTAATCAGAAAAATCTGTGCCGGTACCGAGGATTGAACCCCGGCCGCCAGTACAGAAGTCTGACACCTTACCCCTAGACCACCAGGTCACCCAGATTTGAAAAAAATAAATAAAAAAAAACTGCATTCCCGACTACTGATCGAATCAATGACATATACTAATATGGTTGTCCATCAGGCAGGCTAATGCGTCAACCTCGATTGGTTTGCGGGTGTATTGTGGGTATCAAATCTCGACTGAATGTACTGAGGCTGTCATTTCATAAATAGCTTTCCCCTATCTCTATAAGCAAATTCTGTTACATTTTCTGATAATTCAACCTTCTCTATACCTACCTCATCAGTGTACGTTTTCGTATAGCCTGGACAGGTAATAAGACGTGGAGAACCCACTTATTTGTATATAAGGGCTCTCTAAGAAGCACTTTTTGAAACTAGCTTAACTCTAAAACAAACACATCTACTCTCCCGAGGATAAATTCACCATTGTGAAAGGAGAGTCCCCAATTGAACCGATGATAATATCTTAGGCAGTGATGGTAATAGAATTAGGCACTCCTGACTCAGCAGACAGACGCGTTACCGAGGGAGCTGAAGTGTCATAAATGGAGGACTAAGCCATCATTTGGTAAATTAAAATGTTGCTCAATCATATATTTTAATTAACAAGTCTTAGCTCGTTTCCACTTGGCTACTTTATTTTTTTAAATTCAATTTGCATAAAACCCTCTTCGGTGGACGCGTGTTCTAATGCGTTACTTTCGTGTTGGACTAGACTGCCGAAGACGGGAAGATCGGGGTTCGTTCCCAGTCAAGTGCACTAAGAGTGGTTTACTTAAAATTGATTTCCTCTCTCCTTCCACGCTCGTGTAGGTACATTTCCTCTCAATTAAACCTTCCTAATCCTTATGCCATTAGTGTAATTAGTACATAGGCGTATAAACTGAACGGGTAGTAAGACGTGGTGCTAAAAATTAATGCATAAAAGTAATTAGTAGACGGCTTCTAAATAGGATTAAGGAGACTTGAACAGCTCATTTATGTGTAAATATTGAAACAAATTAAGTGTTTGAAAAGTCTTCTTGCCACGTTATCAGTTAGAATAAACAAATCAGTGGAAAGTGAAGAAATTAATTAATTTTTTTAAGTTATCGCCCACACCCAACAATGGTGATAAAAGCTTCAAACACCCGCATCTGTATAATGTGGCTTAAGGTGCCAAACTCATCCCGTCTGGTTTTCCGGTAATAGGAAGGCCAGGGTTCGAATCCCAGCCGAGTATACTGAGGTTAGTTTTCCAATATACTTCACGCAAATGAAGCTAGGCCTACACTAGCTTTAAAACTATACTTTATTTATCACCCTCCCATTGGTGTAAATATGCGTGGTGCGCAAAATAAGCCATAGATTTACAAACAATAAATAGGTGACCTGGTGGTCTAGGGGTAAGGTGTCACACTTCTGTACTGGCGACCGGGGTTCAATCCTCGGTCCCGGCACAGATTTATCTGATTACAAAACCCTTCCTCCACCTCTGACAATACATCTTGTGAATGTGGGGAATGCCAGGCCGCCACCGTGGTTCGGATTCCACGATAAACTGTAGGTCCTCATTTCATCTCACAATCACCCTACCATTACACATTAGCGTAAGTGCGTATAACCAGAATGGGTAGTAAGACGCGGTGCTAATAATAATGATAATAAATAATAATAATAATAATAATAATAATAATAATAATTAATAATAATACAAACTATAGCAAAGGTTATCGTCAGAAAATTGGCCCAACTTGACTAAAGACTGTGCGCAAGCACTTCAGTAAACAAAACCTGGTAACGATGGATAAAATTTATCTTCCCTCAGTTGTCCTCATCAAGAAAAGTTTCACGTTTCAAAAAAGGAGGAGGTCAGATACCCTTTCCCCTGCGGTTTGACCCTCCATTCAACCTTCCCAAGCCGCAGTATTCCTGTTCCCAAGTCCACTCCTGAGACTGGACTATAACTTCTCTTAGACCAACCACGCCGCTCTGGAATATTCCCGGCGTTCACCACTGGCACCAGTTCCCTGAAGAACATTCGTCAACCTAGAGTGAGAGAAGGGGGAGAGAAGGGCTGGGTTAGGCTGGGTTACTCGCAGACCACGCATCTCCATGCTAAGCGCTCGCCGAAGCCTAATCTTGGCTCCAGATAAGATTGCGGTAGTCATGGCAACGGAGCCATTTAGTACAGCTTCATTACATAGTAATTAGCTTAACAAAGGACTGCTTCTAGCTACCCCACGGGGAGTTTTAAATGAGGTTGAGGGAGAGGGGAATGGATCGACTCAAGGAGGGTTCAAAATTACAACCCGGGAATAATTTAATAATATCCATCGAGATCATTGGGACAGCTGCCACCGCTATATACAGGAGAACGATTTGTCAGATAATGTCAAGATCTTTTGACCGAGTGTAGCAAGGTTCTGTTTTAACTGACCATTTAGAATTTCTTCCGTCAGGATATTTGTTCCATGCTATAACTGTCAAATGCGTGGCCATATTTTGACAAAATTTGGCAGCGATATTTTTTGAAACTAGGACGAACAACTGATTTCCTATCTATTTACCAGTTTCAAGATGGCTGTAGTCAGAAATCTGTCTGTCTGTCTGTATCTCACTAACTGACAAATGTTTGGACCAATTTTAACCAAATTGACATAGGCTTTCTTTGAGCATAGATACTTCGTCAATCTTGTTGTCTCTTTAAATATAGTGGCTGCTCCGAAGGTTTTTTGTTTAATAGCTTATGTCGAGTGATTTGGATTTAAAACCCTAAACATTCAATTGAGTATCCAGGGCGTATTTTTAAATGTTTGAATTTTATCACAATACTGACTTCTCAAACCATGTAGGTTACTCTATACATAAAATGTACTAGGGTAGTTTTTTTGGTTAGTGCTTTGCCTATCACTGCAGGTCTCAGCTATCCACATTTGTACATTTTTGAGATGGGATGGGGAATTTATAATTTTTAAAGGGAAGCTATCCGCGTTTTCGCAAAGGAAGAAAATCTTATAATTAGAACCACCTTAGGAAAGCAGACCAGGATTAGAACTCTACCTACCCGTGACTGGCAAACCAGACCAGAGTGACGCCTTTGTCCGTGGGTCAAATAGTTTGAATTAACCTTGTTGCTAAAAAAAATTCCTAGATTCATAAATACAAATATTTGTGAAAAAATTAGTTTTAGTTCTTTAACTTCAAGTGTTTTGTAGGATATTTTAAAATTAACAAACCTTTTAATACGAGTTTTCAGTAACCCCATTGTTAAGTAAGTAGGCCTATATCTTCTAAAAAAAACGCCAAAAAACAAAAAGTTAATTATTATTACCGCGTCTTACTACCCGTTCGGGCTATACGCACATACGCTAATGTGAAATGGTAAGGTGATTGTAAAATGAAAGGGAGGACCTATAGTTTAACGTGGGATCCGAACCACGGTGGAGGCCTGGCATTCCACAAATTCACAAGTTGTGATTAAAACACGTTTTGTCAGAGGTGAAGGAAGGGTTTGGCAATCATATATATCTGTGCCTGGACCGAGGATTGAACCCAGGACCCCCAGCACAGAATTCTGACACCTTACCCCTAGACCACCAGGTCACCAATAAATTGAATAAAGGTTCATTGTGCTTTTATTTCTCGCTATCTCACAGGTAGAGAAAGTATTGTGATTGTCAAAAAAATCAAACTCAAAACTTTGATGAATCTCGACGTTTCATGACTCCTCGAATCCGTAAAGGTGGTTTTAGAATTTCCGTCATTCTGTCTATGTCTGTCTGTACCTCCAATAGAGCTTAAACTATTTTACCGATCGGGCTTAACCTTGTATCTAGGGTTTTCATAGGGTTTTCCTGAGGGTTTATTGGAATTGGATATCTAACCCTAAAATTAAGGGATTTACTGATGAGCAAAAATAGAAAGGTCAATTTTCTAAATATTACTTTAACGATTTTGATTAAATTTCATTTCAAAACTTTTATAAATATTCCAAATAAAATGGCTACTCTCAATATTTTAGGCAAAATGACCACCGGTCTGATGGGTAGACTATAATTTTTTTATCATATCTCCGTAACTATTTGAGTTATCAATACAAATATGTAGATCTATTTATAATACAAATATTTTTTTCGAAGCATATTTTTATAAAACCAATAACTTTCAAGCTATATGCAAATATTTATATTTCTTAACTTTTCGAACAATAAAAGTAAAGTATTGCGACCTTAAGAAAATTCTAAACTGAAATGTTGATGGATGTCGACGTCTCATGACCTCCCGATACCTAAAAAATTGTTTTTGCAGCAATGACGTCTGTCTGTGTGTCTGCTTGGACTTAAAATTAAAAGTAGTTTAATAAAGGGCGAAAAGTGAAAAAATCAGTTTTCTCAAACTCGGCTCTAACGATTTTTATTAAAATTCGTATCTAGATGTTGATTAAGATTATAAATAAACTGTCTATTTTCATTTTCCCATGAAAATGATTTTTAGGGTACTTTACATAAGCTGAAATTTCCGTATCTCCGCAAATATTTGAGATACTAAATAACTTATCATTGAAAAACTGTAGTACTGTTAAAAATAAAAAACTTTTATATGGAATATATTTTTATAACCAACAGCTTCCGAGATATCGGCAAATATATTAATACAATTTTGTGAGCTTAAGTTGTAAAGCGATATTACTAAGTTTTAATGCAATAATTCTGCAATGTCATAGAGTAATTAAATATAAGTAGGTCTCTCAAAAAGTTTGTTATTTTTCCTTAAGCCCTTTAGGAGAAATGTTTGTACAACAATGATCTATCTCCATTTTAGACTCAATAGTCAATATTTGCATTTTTTTATTGGCCACAATTTATAAATGAGAAATTTAATAGCAATGCGATTACATGAAGATGTGAATCACCTAATAAAGTGTCAACAATTTTAACCAGAAGTAGAAATTTTTAATAAGAAGTGTTGACCCTTGTGAACCCAATATTGATATTTTTTTATCGGTCCAAATATACAAATGAGGAAATTAATTCTTTAAAAATAAAATCATAAAATTTAAAACCGGGATTTAAAAAATGTTTTACATAAGTGTAGTGCAATTTATGCTTGGGTTTTCTAGTGTATATTATTTTGTTTCACATATATTACGAGTTTTGAGTAAATATCTACATTTTTAAACACTAGAGCTAGAAAGTCTGTGCGGAGTTCCGTACCATTTATTTTTATCATAAAACTTTAATATTCCAAATAAAAAGTATACTAAGCTTTAATGCAAGTAATAGCATTGATGTTAGTAAAATACTATTCTGTTAACAGGGAACGTATCCACATATTCTTTCCTGGACCGAAACCAACAAATAATAACTGATGTTGAGAAAGCAAACCTTTCCTAACCCTGTATAGAGGCATGTTAATTGTTTATTTTTTATATAGAATATTAGAAAATGTTAGAAATATGTGAGAGCCTGCAGCTGACGATAATGATTCATGATTGTAAAGAAACCATAGATAAAAGTTTTTCTTTAATTAATTAGCAATCTTCCAATATTAATGTATTGTATTTTACACTCTCTTTCTCTCTCTCTCTCTCTATGTATATATATACAATGTGAAGGTCTGGAATAATAATAACAATAGTAATAATAATATTCTGAAAACTGGCATACATATTACATATTCCCCATTTATTATTATGCTTGTACGTAGTCCTGCATCCCAAGAATAATCAAAATTGCATGTGGTGGCAAAAAAATATCTCAAAACATTGAATTCTAAAAAAGAAAGTTTTTCTGATACAACCCCCCTTTAAATCCTAGCTAATTGAATAAAAAATAACCTATGTGTTGCATCAATTGACAAACTTTATTCAAACATAAATGAAGTAACCAAAATTCTAGAGACAGACATAATTAAAGTAAGCCTTTTAATTAAGAATCGTATATTAATTGTATTAGGTTTTATATGTGCAGCAAATTTATAATTCTATTTCAATATTTTCACTTCACATTTCTACATCTGGATCAGATAAAACATCATCTGTTTCAGAGGATGAAATTGGGAATATAAATAGAGGATGAAATAATTAGAAACTTTCAATACCTCAATAAGACCGCTACAGCATACAACGCTACCATGTTACTTCTAGCTAACATATAAACCATAAACTAGACCTAAGCAATGCAGGAGATTTGATGTAAATTATTTTTGTCTTGGACTGTCAAGCTCGTATGCGGTAAGCAGCAAAAAATAACCAAGCAAAAAAAAAAATCCTCTGTAACTTGGAAAATAACGTTTCTTCACCCAACAAACTCTCGCAGAACACTAAAATAACATAAATTGCGCATGCTCCACAAACTTATTGTTTCAAAAACAACAATATAGACTAGGAACGGCCAATCACGGAACTGGAGCCCCTCATCTAACTAGAGCTATGAAAATGGGCTTATTAAGTGGGTAGCCAAAGTAATATAATTGAACACACATACTGTAAATGTATGCGGCTTAGTAAACAAACGTGAAATATAACCTCTTGTATCTTATAAGTGTCAAAATTAACATAAGTAACAATTATTTAAGACGTCATTCTCGCAATAGACTTAACTTCCGATGATAGAGCGATCGGGGTTAAATTATAGGTCTGGTACACTACGGGTGGTGTTTCCTAAATAATTTTCCACTTTTCTCCAAGTAAATGCTTGTACACTTTCTCTAAATTCAACCTTCCTCATTCCTATTCCTTTAGCGTAATTAGTACATTGTGTATAACAAGAACGGGTAGTAGTGGGAAATATAAATTAAAACATGTAAGAAACTCTATCTCGTAGCTTTATGAAGCGTAGGATAGTTTCTCCCCATGACGATCGGACTATTAGAGTCATTCAAAAACAGTTTTGCTTAAGTAACGCCTGTAGCAGTCAATTAATAACGTCATCTTCTTGAAAGTAAAGATTATCACACAGCACTCACTATTTCTTATAAGAATATAATTTGAAATGCTTCAAAACAATAAAAAAAAAACTTCAATAGAATTTTCTGTCGTGGTCAGAACAACAAACGACTGAATCTTATTTCGCAAACCCTTCACCATAATAACAGAAATGAGACAAATTGCGTTAAAACATAGTTGAACATGAGGTAAATCTATATTTTCATTTAATGAATTCCATTCAAAATATAAGGATGCTTATGTTGGTATCTTCAACATAATTTTTGCTTATGCCATATTTTCAAATAACAACTCACCATTTAAGTTTTGCGAGATGGTTAAATATCTACAGTGCATTTCCACGACACATAAAACGACCCCCTTGCAGTGTTATCGTTTTAAAATGTAAATATAATCAGGGTTGCTACAGCTTGGGATATAACACGTGCATTCACACAGGGTGAAAGATTCTGGATAGCGTCCAAAATTGGTCGAATATGTTCTATGATTAAGGTACCTGCAACCCGCTTCGGTGGCCGCATGGTATAACGTGCTACTCTCGTGTTAGACTAGACTGCCGAATACGGTGAGATCAGGGCTCGATCCCGGTTGGGTTCACTGGGGGTGTTTTTTCCTAAATGGCTTTCCATTCGCCCTTCATGCAAATACGGGTGGATTTTCCTTGAATAAAACCTTTCTAATCCCTAACACATGAGTGTAATTAGCGTATAGGCGTATAGCCCAAACAGGTAGCAAGACGCGGTGCTTAAAAAATCTACAAGAGAAACATAAACTATGTTAAGACAGAACCATAATTGATATTCTGAAGTAGCCAGTATAGAACATTACATTTAGAATGGTTGATGGCTGCTCGGACCTAATAACCAGTTACTATGATTGTGAAATTTCCTAGAAACATTTTAATATTCTCTATTTTCATTCATTACCCTTCTCCTCTGCCACGACTTATGTCTTATAGTTGAATAAGCCCATCACACGCCCGCCCTCCATATTACAGTATTTGGTTTCACCTGAAGGTCAGTGCCGATCCAGCGTGTTCCTATGTGTTTTAGGGATAAATTGTATAGGCCTACTGTATTATGCATTGATATTTTAATATGAGTGTAAATACTGAGGTGTTAAAAGCTATGAAAGTGTTCTAGAAAGGCAAAACTTCGGGCGTAAATGGGATCACAAGTTAAATACTTAAGTGTAAGCGTATAAACTGAACTGGTAGTAAGACATGGTGCTAGGTATTATTATTATTATTATTATTATTATTATCTTAAGTGTGGGAGCATGGCACTAATACCTGCAAGATCGTGTGAGTTGTTAAATGTGTGCGCTGGAATTTCGAATTTGCCTGATGACTAGAAGAAAGATATCATTGTTCCTTTGTACAAATGCAAATGCAGAATGAGTGAATGTAAGAATTATAGGGCAACTAGTTTGTTGAGTATTCTGGGCAAAGTTTTTTGAAAGTTTAAATGAGAGCGTGTGTAAAAAAAAAAACTGCGGATAAGATTTGGGTTGTGCAATGTGTTTCATGCCAGGTAGAGGTTTCATGGACCAAATATTTGCATTGCAACAAGTGCTTGAGAATTGTATTGCAGTAAAAAAAGAACGTTTACTGTGCATTTGCAGATCTAGAGAAAGTGTACGATCTGGTGAAAAGGAATTTGTTATGGAATGTTCAGAGAGAGTATGGTGTGAATGCAATTATGGTGATGTGTGATATAAGTAAAGCTTGCGTTAAGGTAGATCGAGCTTTGAGTGAATGGTTTGACATTGAACCGGATGTTAGACAAGGTGATGCTATATCTCTATGTTTGTTTAATGTATTCATGGATGAGTACATGAAGGATGCATGTGAAGACGCTGTTGATTTATGAATGGACAATGTGAATGTGAGATTGCTACTACATGTAGATGATGCCGTATTAGTGGCTGAGAATGAAAGCTACTTTCAGAACGCATTAAATCGTTTGAATGTAGTGACAGGCAGAATGGATCTTCGTCTAAATGTCTTCCAAAATTAAGGGGATAGTTTTTGATAAAGACGGATCAGGAAATGATTGTCAGCTTAGCATAAATCTACAACTGTTAGAACAAGAGAATTATTTGGTGTACCTGGGCAGAATGTTCTATGAAAATGAAAAGCTGGATGGTGAAATTGACGGATGGGTGAAAGCATCTCAAAGAGTATTTGAATGTATGTGGACTATTACAAATAATGAAATAATATCGAACGAGGCAAAGATAGAAAAATGTTTTGATGCCAAGATTAATTTATGGTTGTGAAGCGTGGGTTTGTGAGGAGAAAAACAAGAGGAAGGTGAATGCGGGTGGAATGAGATATTTATCAATGTATGCGGGGAAAATCGTATGGACACTCAGTAATGAATGGGTGCTGAAGAATTGCTGTTTGAAAGGGAATCCAATCGGACAATGTAAAAGAAGTGCCTTAAGTTGATTTGGGCGTATTGAGAGGATGTGTGTGAAAGAGTGACAAAGCAAATATATGAAGGTAGAGTGTGTGTGGATCAAAATGAAGGGGTAGGCCATGTAAGACATGGCTAAATGTTGTAGACGAATGTGTGAAAAGGATAAACATAATAAGTATTAAGAATAACAGAGCATGTATTACTTGGTGTATGGATGTTATTGGAGGTAAGGGTGGAGTACAAGAATAGAGAAATGTGGAGAAATTTGGTAAACATCGATTAAGTACGGAGTTGTTTTTGATCCATATGCACGGTTTCTTGCTTACCTTGTAAGGGAACGGAAGGATTATGTATATATGTATATTTTTTTACATCCATTACTGTTTCCGGCCTATGACCTGTGTCAGTTTTTTTAATTCAAACAATATTTTTTTCCACTACCATCTGGCTAGACCTGACATAGCTTCATATGCCTTATATCTATCGTAGGACTAGGTCAGGAACAACATCCAGTTCCAGACGGTTAATTTATCAATGTGAAAGGATAGACACATATTTTCATCAACGGTAAGTTTTTGGTCATGACGGTAATCGAACCCGGGACCCTTAGCTCAATAGGTAGACACGTTACCAAATGAGCGAAGGTGTTAGATATGTATGTAGTATGTATTTTTTTTGTATGTCTGTCAGATAGCAGGCAGCTATTGCCTTAAGCGTAAAAGGACAACCATAATAAACTATTTTACTTTATTTTAAAAGGATATTTCTCTCTCTCTCTCTCTCTCTCTCTATATATATATATATATATATATATGTGTGTGTGTGTGTGTGTGTGTGTGTGTGTGTGTGTGTGTGTGTGTGAAAGAGAGAGAGAGAGAGGGCGAAAGCAAAAGAAAGAGAGTTTCAGAGGTCTATCTGAATTGCTTGTTATTAATAAACTTGGAGATTGGTTGACTCCGAGGCTATACTATAAATAAATGTGAGTGCAGTGTGAAAATAAGTATTAAAGATGTATGGTGGAAAAAGAGAATAGTTTTTTTTTTAACATTTTCTAGGATATAAAAAACCATTTAGTGCGGGTCTTGGTTTCAACTTCTATTGAAACAGAGAGTACTTTGAAAGGTCTGGCATCAATGCAAAAATCTTGGAAACCGTCCAGTTGATTCAAGCCAATTTCCAGTAGTAAAAAAAGTATAAGATGTAATTTTTCAAAGCGTATGGTATGTGGCTTCATTCATTATTCTGAATTGTCCCATTCATTACAGAGGGCGTAGCATTGGAAGTGCGCACTTAATGTCACAGTTTATAGCAACTGCAACTGGGTTCTGGTTCTGGAGCAGACCAGGTGAGCAGTGACTGGTTTTAAAATATTAGATATATTGTGTATTTAACATAATCTTACCCGTTTCGGTAGCCACATGGAGTAAGGCAGCGGTCGGCAACTTACGGCCAACTAGCCGGATTGATTTTTGTCTGGCTCTCAAAAGATTTAGCAAACAAACAATTGTGTTCATTTATACTAATATTATAAAGAGGAAAGATTTGATTTTTTGTTTTTTTGTTTGTAATGGATAAACTAAAAAACTACTAGACCGATTTTAAAAATGCTTTCACCAATATAAAGCTACATTATCAGCGAGTAACATAGGCTATATTTTATTTTGAAAATTTAATTTATTCCTCATAAAAATGTCGATAGTATATATTCGATAGTATATAGTCGTTAGAAAAAAAGTTTGTTGAAGGGAAAGTCGGGTTGGTGAAGGGTGCGGGGGGGAAGGGTGAGGAAAGAGGAATGAGATGAAAATAGGAGGGAGGATAAAAAAAGAGGGAGGGGGCTATACAGTGATAGTAGGACTGTATTTTCAAAAAAAAAGTAAAAAAAGTTTTGTTTTTATATTGACATGATGGATGATTTGAAGCTTTGTTTTACAGGATTCTTTACAATATTTTTGTACGGGGAAGGGGGCTAGTAAATAATAATACTTAATACTACTTAGCACTGCGTCTTACTACCCATTCGAGTTATACGCTTAAGTACTAATTACTCAAATGGGTTAGGATTTGTGAAGGTTGAAAATATAAGGAGTGAACCCGAAATTGCGTAAACGCAGAGTGGAAAACCATTTAGGTACAAAAGTATCCACACTTCAACCGAGCGAGATTCGAACCTTTATCTCTCCGTCCTCGGCAGTCTAGCTCAACACTAAACTAGCGCGTTAATTAACTATGCCACCTAGGTGAGTGTGTGTTCACAAAGATATAACAATAAGTAAAAACTAATTACTATTTGATAAATACAAAATTAACATTTTTTCATCTCTTTCCCCCCACCACGTCTTACTACCTATTCAGGTTATACGCTGATTTTTTTTTACCCATACGGCCCACGATATCAAAAATGTTGCCGACCCCTGGTCTAAGGAGTCACTTTCGGAATAGATTGGATTGCCGATTACACTAATAAGGTAAAGATTAGAAAGTTAGAATTTATAAGAAATATACCTGTTTTTTTTTTTTTTTGTTTTTTTTTTAGGTAAAGTGATAGACCTTTAAGAAAATAAAATCCTCATCACGCCAGTCAGGGATCCAAGTCCCGACCTCCTTGTCACTGACAAACCAGACTAGACACCTTGTTATTTAGTCCGCATGACTTCCGATTTGATTATTATTTTAATCTACTCTGAAAGGACAGAACTTACAATGGAAAATTTTATTAAAATGCGCCAGCCTTAAACATGAACGATTCCGTATTCAATTTGTCAGTGAGTCGACTCACTTCTTTAGATTATTGAGTTGTCAAATCGATTTGTTAAGATTCGATTAATATTGCGAATAATATTCACGTATGATTTTCAATTCAATTAATTGTAAATGTTTATAATTTCAGTTTTAGCCAAAATGCCGCAATGCATATTATTTTTGGGCTGACCTAATTATTATTATTATTATTAGCACCGCGTCTTGCTACCCGTTCGGGTTATACGCACTTACGCTAATGTGTATTATTATTATTATTATTATTATTATTATTATTATTATTATTATTATTATTAGCACCGCGTCTTACTACCCGTTCAGGTTATACGCACTTACGCTAATGTGTAATGGTAGGGTTATTGTGAGATGAAATGAAGGACCTACAGTTTAACGTGGAATCCGAACCACGGTGGCGACCTGGCATTCCACACATTCACAAGATGTCTTGTCAGAGGTGTAGGAAGGGTTTGGAAATCAGATAAATCTGTGCTGGGACCGAGGATCGAACCCCGGCCGCCAGCACAGAACTGACCTAATTAAATTAAACTAAGTTGGTAGGGATGAGGAAGGTAAACATTATAGTAATGTACCCGCATTTATGTGGAGAGAGTATAAAACCAATTTGAGAAAATAATAATCCCATACAGCCAGCGGAGCTTCAATAAACAACTTACCTGTCACCTGCAAACAAGACGATACGAGATTGACGCCTTAACACACGTGTTTACCAATGAAGGTTTGGCAGAATTAGGTGATAAATGAGCGTTCCTGATTATCTCTGTCTTCTACTGGTTGTACTTTTTTATTCCATTTTATTAATGTGTTTATTTATCCCCTCGGAGAAGAATGTGGATACATGTCCTAACAAATTAGCATTCCTTCTCGTACCCCATGATCTTGTTTATAGAGCTACCAACATTTCTAGACACACCACTCTGATTACTAAAAGTACAACAGATTAATGTTTCTGATTATTTCGTTTGTGTATCTTCCTATCAGAAGGAAGCTTGGAGAAGGGTGGGGGGTATTTCGGTCATCCTGCCCTTTATTCCTCAGAATGGGGGGACCCCCAGGGAGAATTAACAGACCCCAAGACACCAGACATTAATAAAAGACCTTTGTTCCCTCAAGAATAATACACAATCACGTCAGATTCACACAGTGCATAGACGTTCATTCCATTCATGAATCTGTGTTTAATGTTATGTAGTCTAGTAATCACATTAAATATTCCAGATCCTGTTTCCTTAGTTGAGATAGTTTATCTTTGACAACCATTCCTGATCTTTATATTTTATATACTTTATAAGAATATTTAATATCAAGGTCTCACAAATCTCCACTTAACTAATTGTATGCCTCCCTCCTACCAGTGTATCCTGCTGAGATTAAAACCTCATCCTCTCCGTCGCCGAAAATGAAGCCTAACACAAGCCTAGCGCCCTAAATTGCATGATCACCGGAGCTGGTGGTATCATATGGGTTACTGCTAAAAACTAAAATTAATTAGATTCTTTTAATGATGAAATAACTGAAAGGTCCTTTAAAAGTTTTAACTGAACACAATTAGTTGTTTGACACACATCGGTGGTCACACGGCTTAAGACGTCATTTTAGCAGCACATTAAATTACCAGTAATGGAAGTTCGGGTTTCGAAA
>JBCFYV010011172.1:114971390-114985002 GCA_039000515.1 Timema cristinae
AGTAAACGATGCTAAGACAAATTTTCCACCAAAAAATAAATATAACTTTATTTGTAAGGTCAAACACTTCCTGGATATCTATTTTGAACAAAAACTTTAGAAGGTTTTTGGAAAAATTTGGAGTTTTCAAAAATTACTCACTGATAGACTACCCTTAATTTAAGGAATATTGTTAAATGCTAAAATATATTCCTATGTATAGTTTATAATTAAGTATAGTCTATCAAGTTTGAACAAAATCCAACCTTTTTACTTTCTCGCTATCTTACAGGCAGAGAAAGTATTGTGGTCGTCAAAAAAATCCAACTCGAGATTTTGATAAGTCTCGACGTTTCATCACCCCCCCGAATCTGAAAAAATTGTTTTTGAATTTCTGTCTGTCTGTCTGTCTGTACCTCCAACTAGAGCCTAAACTATTTTGCCGATCGGGCTGAAACTTGGTATCTAGGGTTTTCATATGAATGCCCCGAGGGAATTTTGGAACTGGATATCTAACCCAAAATTAAGGGTAATTTACTGAAGGGCAAAAAGATTTTTAAAAAAAAGTTATCTCAAAATCGGCTCTAACGATTTTGATTAAATTTCATTTCCAAGCATTTATAAATATTCCAAACAAAATGGCTTTTCTCATTATTTTGGCAAAATGTCTTTAAGGGCTCCGGTCTTATGCGTAAATTATATTTTTTTATCATATCTCCGAAACTATTAGAGTTATGAAATTACTTGTCATTACAAATATGTAGATTTATTTATAATACAAATATTTTATTCGAGGCATAATTTTATAAAACCAATAACTTTAAAGCTATACGCAAATATTTTTATTTTTTACCTTTTCGAATACAAAAGGTAAAGTATTAAGACCTTAAGAAAAATCTAACCTGAAATGTTGATGGATGTCGACGTCTCATGACCCCCCGAACCCTAAAAAATAGTCTTTGCTATGCCATCTGTCTCTGTGTCTATTAAAACTTAAAATTAAGAGTAGTTTCATAAGGGGCAAAAAGAGAATAAAAAAGGTTTTCTCAAAATATGCTCCAACGATTTTGATTAAAATTCGTATCTAGGCATTGATTAAGATTATAAATAAACTGGCTATTTTCATTTTACCATGAAAATTATTTTTAGGGTACTTTAAAGAAGAGTTAATTTCCGTATCTCCACAACTATTTGAGATACTAAATAGCTTATCATTGCAAAATTGTAGTAATATTAAAAATAAAAAATTTTTATCCGAAATATAGTTTTATAAAACCAACAGTTTCTGAGATATTGGCAAATATATTAATACAATTTTGTGCGCTTTAGTTGTAAAAAGATACTACTTAAGTTTTAACGCAATAATTCTCCAATGCCATAGAGTAATTAAATATAAGTAAATCTCTAAAAGCTTATGTTGTTTTTCCTTAAACCTCTTAGGAAAAATGTTTGTACAACAATTATTTATTTTCATTTTAGACTTAATAGTCAATATTTACATATTTTATGGGTCAAAATGATTATAAATGATAAATTTTATAGCAATGTGATGACATGAAGATGTGCAACACCTAATAAAATATCGAAAATGTTAGCCGGGAGTCAAAATTTTAATACGAACTGTTGATCCTTGGGGACCCAATATTGAACTTTTTTTTATCAGTCCAAACAAACAAATAAGGACATTAATTATTTAAAAACAAAACTATAAATTTAAAACTGGGAATCAAAAAATGTTTTACTTAAGTATAGTGCAATTTATGCTTGGGTTTGCTATTGTATATTATTTCATTTCACATAAATTGCGAGTTTTGAGTAAATATCTCCATTTCTAAACAATAGAGCGAGAAAGTCCACGCAGAGTTTTGTACCGTTTATTTTGAAAGAGATGCAACCACATTCATGTAAATAAGAATATGTTTACACGTGTCAAGCTCATTTAAGTCCAATTTTCTGGCAATGGGGAGCTTGGGGTTTGAATATCATTTGGGTGTATGAGGTATTTTTCCTCTATGGTTTCACGCAAATGCGAGAAAATGTCCAGAATATTTTTACCTGACTCTTCCCTAATCCTGAACTGTAGTAAAACGCAGTGGCTTTTTAATTTATTAAAATTAAAAACAGTATTATGATCAAATGATCATGAACTTTTTCGGCTTCTAGATTATGTTGAATCTATGTTTTATGTGATTCCAAACCCACAATTTTGTCTGTCTGTCTGTCCAACTTAAGGTATTGATGGATTTCATCCATTTTTTATTTTGTCTTTAGCCCCTAAATTAAAAATGGTTTACAGATTACTGGCTGTACAAAATTTGAAATATTTCAAAAATGGGATCTGACGATTGTGTTAAATACGGATATTGGGATTCTTTGAAATGACAAATAACCTTGCAATCTTTTCAAAATGGCACATATGATTTGGTTTAAAATGAGAATCAGAGTATATTTTTGCGTGATAAGTAATTCAATTTGCTTGTTAAAAAAAATATGACTATTTTAGTACACTTTCTAAAAACCTTGAGCTTTCAGGACTGGTTTCAGATCATTTGTGTGGAAAATGGATTTTCGCAATTTATCAAGGCTATCAAAGAGTTTAGCGTGATTCCTATTACAAATACCGTTTGGGAAAGAGTTTTTTATAAAATTATTTAGGCCAAGAATAGAATACAATTATTCAAGACCACCTGGATAAGTTGATGCTTGGATATAGTTAACAATTTGGAAGTTGGTCTAATGATAAAAATAGTGAAAATCTTTATGCAAAAAGGTGTTATAAGTGTCAAAAGGGTGAAAAGTTAATTTAAACAAAAAGGATGAAAAGGGTAAATAAAAAGGGTTAAAGTATAAAAAAGAATAAAATAATTAAAAGGGCTATAAGCTAAAAAGGGAAAACTTCAAAAATTAAACAAAAATCTTAAAAGGATATAAGCGGTAAAAGTGCCCAAAGGTTAAAAAAGTTAAAAAGTCAATTATTTAATATAAAATAAGATATAAAAGTTATTGATGTAAAAAGTGGCAATAAATAAAAAAGAGCAAATGCTCAAAAAGGGTAAAACGGTCAAAATTTCAAAAATTGCTAAAAAAGGAAGATTGGACTAGAGGAGTAAAGCAATAAAAGGGTAAAGATATCAAAAGGGCATAAAGATAAAAAAGTAAAATATGCCAAAAAAGGCAAAAAAAGTAAAATAAGAAAAAAGAACAAACGGGTTAAAAGGAGTTAAAGTACCAAAAAGGCAAAAAGTGTAAAAATGCAAAAAGGTTCCAAAAGTGTAAATATATTAAAAATGGACTAAAAGGGCAAAAAGCACATTTAGTGCAAAAAAGTAAACGGAGGAAAAGGGTAAATGAGATAATAGGGGTATAAAATTCTAATATTTTTTATTAGATCTTCTACCCGTTCTGTCCCTTTTGCACATTTTACAATTGTTTAACCTTTCTACCCTAAAATAAAATCCTCTTTTCCCCCTTGTCCTTTTTTGGTTTATTGCCCTGTCAGTTCTCTCTACCCTTTTAAACAGTTTTACACCTTTTACCCGTTTAACCTACTCTCTATAACCTTATTTTTAAAACAAATTGATAAGCTATACCTTTTTACAATTTTCATATTTTTTACTCTTTTTAGCCCATGCTAGAAAAGTTTATATACGGGATATCAAAAAATATGTATCCGTAAAATTGGGGTGTGGTGGCTATAAATATACAAATCACTTTAGGTGAGGTAGAACAATAAAATTTGACAAACATGTAGAAGTACTACTCTAGATATTCAAATAAGTTCTAAAAACTTTAATTTCAAAGTTGGCGTTAGCAAAATGGGGGAGAGTGGATTCCACATTTTCAAAACTAATTGTAACAACTACTTACCAGGTGACCAGGGGTCTAGGGGCAAGGTGTCGGACTTATATGCTAAGTGTCTGGGGTTCAATCCTCGGTCCCGGCACAGATTTATCTGATTGCCAAACCCTTCCCTCACCTCTGACAAGATAACTTGTGAATTTGGGGAATTCCAGGCCTTCACAGTGGTTCGGATCCCACGTTAAACTGTAGGTCCTCCATGTCATCTCACAATCTACCTACGATTACACATTAGCGTTAGTGCGTATAGCCCGAATGGGTAGTAAGACGCAGTGCTAATAATAATAACTACTTACCAGTGTGGTATGTAACAACATTCAGCAGAAAGATATTTGTACCGTATCATAAAATCTGATAATTTTACATTGGAACTCTGGGTAATAGGAAGGTGGGTGTAAACAGAAAACAAACCTTTTAGTTGCGATTGTAAAGAATTGTCAAGAATGTAGTGCCAAATACCCAAATAGCATATATTTAAATTCAATAATTTGGGGTTTGTGAAAGATTTGAAGGGGATTACCAAAATGTAATATAAAAACTACTTCTCATTGTGGTTAGAGATTAAAATTTGTTAGCCTGTTATAAGATACACCTCAAACATTATGAAAACAAACTTAATTTCAAAATGAAAGATCGGAAAATAGGAAGCTGGGCGTCATCTGCAAAAATTTCAAAGCTAATATAATATAACATTTCCCTTGTGGTATAAAAGGGAAATATTTACTTAAAAGTATAGGGACAACACCAGATAACCAGAAGCGTCTGAAATGTATAATTTCAAAACAGGGGCTAGAGACTTGGGTTGGGAGTAGGAGTGAGGGGATTTGAATTTCCAATCTTATAGAAAACAACACTTTTTGGTGCGGTAGTAAAATGATAGACATTCAATTAGTTACAAAGACCACTCCATATGATCACAAAATACTGAAAATTGGTTCCAAAATTTATTCGTATAAGATTTCACAATCAATTAGAAAAAAAAACTGCTTGATGTATTAGAAAATCGAAATATGGCTGGTAATTACGGGGATCAATATGTATCTATAAAAGTCCATTACTTCATTCAGGATTTATTTTTAACTTTGATGTTCCTTTTTACAAATTTTGTTTAGTAATAATATATATTGCACCGTTATACTTCTATTATGATCGCTTTTATGCAAAGATTTTTGGATTACAGTAAATCCCTATTTTGACATAAAGTTTTAGTTAGTCTGCCTATTTTTCACGATTAGTCACATCATTTAAACCAATAAAGAATTAATATTTAAAATTATAAAAACTTTTGGATACTTTTACCTTTGGTTAATTCTATATTATAATCAAAAATAAAGCTTCTTAAAAATCCTCCGTGTGAAGAACGGGCACACAAGGTAGTTAGTTCTAATAACATATACACGGCACACTCAGATTCTTACAAAAATAAAATTTATAACATGGCTGAATATTGTGTCCAGACTGTTATTATTATTATTATTATTATTATTATTATTAGCAACACGTCTTACTACCGATTCGGGTTATACGCACTTACGCTAATGTGTAATGGTAAGGTGATTGTGAGATGAAATGAAGGACCTACAGTTTAACGTGGAATCCGAACCACGGTGGAGGCCTGACATTCCCCACATTCACAAACCAGACTACTAAATTGGTAAGGTTCGTACACGCAAAGTATGAACGATTATTTGAACTAATCACTCCCTTACTTTATATGGGCCCAAGCAGAATTAGGGGTTTACTAGGTCTAATATTTTTAAGTACGAATAGTTAGATCCCTAATTTATTCTATTTTTTTTATCGCCGCGTCTTAATACCTGTTCAGGTTATATGCAAAGATGATAATTACTCTAATGGGGTAGGGATGAGAAAGAAATAATTTTAGATGTAATCTACCCGCATTTGCTTGGAAGGAGAGTTGGAAAAGACGTGGGAAAATTCACCCTCAATAGACACGACTGGGATTCTAACCCCTATTTCTCCACTAGCAGCAGGCTAATCTAACACGAGAGTAAAGCCTTAGACCGTTCGGCCACTGAAGTAGTTACCGATCTTTTTTTTTCTATACTTAGCACCCATACTTTATATAAGAGAATGGTAGTACAGTTTCACTTCAACTTTGATTTGTAAAATACATTATAAACAATAATTAATATCTGGCTTATTGAAAAGTACGAAAAGTACATAATTCATTAATGAATTAAACCCCCTTTGATTGGGACTTGTTTTGTATAGTGATGACTGGTGTGGGAATATCTCATGTGTCAGCTGGAGCGAGGTAACAAATGAGAATGGCCTAAGCAATTCTTGGCTCCAGCCCTCTAAAGTTCAGTGTTCCGTCCAGAGATAGCCCTAGTAACAAGGGGCGAGATTTTAGCATTACAGCCTCTAAGTATATAACAAATTATTCGATAATTAAGCTTTGGATTATAAATATTCTTATAGTAAATTGGTCTTAAAGAATTTAAAAGTTAGAACTCCTGTTATAAAAAGTCAGAACTCCTTTTATAAAACGTAAAAACGCTACGTTATTACAATTTTAGGCGGTGTCAAAAATAGTCAATTTTAGCATATTTTCACAAACGATACAAATAAACTAATTAAAAAACAAAAAATTAGAAACAGGTATAACTTTTACATCCTTCCCTTACAAAATAAAACAAGTCCCTTGTCCTGCGATGTATTTACAAGGCCGTATAGGCTACGTAAATTAGTCATGCAAACTACCAAATACATCGCTCTAAACGGGCTCTTAATAAATCCGGCTAGAATT
This sequence comes from Timema cristinae, assembly GCA_039000515.1. Classification (NCBI taxonomy): domain Eukaryota; kingdom Metazoa; phylum Arthropoda; class Insecta; order Phasmatodea; family Timematidae; genus Timema; species Timema cristinae. The sequence goes on from JBCFYV010011172.1 coordinate 114,978,001, forward strand.
TAAAGCTTTACTTCACGCCCCCAACAAACAAGACCCGTCTGACGCATTGGTTAAACAAAATATATATTAGGCATTCCTTTAGATATGCTTTATTCCCGGCACAGATTTATCTGATTACCAAACCTTTCCTTCACCTCTGACTAGACATCTTGTGAATGTGGGGAATGCCAGGCCTCCACCGTGGTTCGGATTCCATGTTAAACTGTAGGTCCTCCATTTCATCTCACAATCACCCTACCATTACACATTAGCGTAAGTGCGTATAACCTGAACAGGTAGTAAGACGCGGTGCTAATAATAATAATAATAATAATAATAATAATAATAATAATAATAATAATAATAATAATAATAATAATAATAATATGCTTTACCTATTTTACAGTTTGTAGCTATTTTTATACACCTTAGACTTTATTAGTTCACTGCCTCTGTCATCAAATCTGCCAACCATGGTTTCAGTAACTTCTAATAGCGATATAAGTCTGAAACTTTTTACATACTCCTAATTCACGTGACAATGCATATTATTAAAACTTGAACTAGATCTATCGCCGGTTAAAATATTTGTATATACTTTACTCACTTCCTTTGTCATTAAAACTTTCTAACCCTTTTTTAGTTACTTAAAATAGAGATAGACGGTTGAAACTTGGTACTTATTCCTAATTCTCGTGACAATGCGTTATATTAAAATTTGAGTTAAATCTATAAAGTGTTGTGTTATCCAGCCAATCATTGCAGGTCATATATATATAGGCTTATCAGCTATCCTGTACTTATATCTGACATGGATTTTAGACCTTACCTTATCCATTAAACATAGCCTATGTAAGTTAACAAAACTAATAAAATTAAACTAAATATATAATAAAGAACAAGTTTTTTTGAAAACCTTACTCCGATAAAATATAAGGCATGGCATCTACTCGTGCAACAGAAATAAAGTACATGAGCATGAACTATATGAGCCCGACGGGAGGTGAGGCAGTTGCAGGAATATGTGCCACACCTCAAATTGTATCGGCATGAGTTATATTTTGATAAACTTGTTTTTTATTTTTTTATTTAAAAAAATTCGTCGGTTACATTACTATAATTATTGTGTGTGTAGGTCTAATACAAACAGAACACTAATATTAAAGCATTTGATGCAGAAAGTTGTGAGTTATTTTTCTATTTAGTTTCTAGTTTGTTTAGTTTATCCCTTCCTTCCCTTTGTGATGTTTCATATGTTTGCTTAGTTACCGGATCAGACAAACTGATTATTCTTGCATGACGCAACCAGTAAAATAATGATGGCAATAATACTAATATGAATAGTAATAATCAATATAATAATAAGAACGGAGTTTTTAATTTATATTATTTGAACTATAGTAAACAGATAATTTGTAAACAAACATTTACTTACAATATTATTTATTTTGCCTAAATGGTTTGTTTTTAAATAATTTTAAATACACCATCCCATCTGCACACGCCTAAAGCAGTGTTGGAAATTTAATTAACTATGAAGACTTAAATATTTTTTTTAAAGTAGATATTTTTAAAACGATATTCTAGACCATTTAAATATAATAAAATTATTACGAAACACAATATTTTGAAACTGTCCAAATATTAACATAAGACAGATAGGAAACTAGAATTATCAATATTTTACGAATGCTTTCAACCCCTATTTATTTTTAGCACCACTTCTTATTACACGTTCGGTGTGTACTCCTATGTACTTATTACACTTATGGGTTAAGGATTAGGAAGGTTTAATTTATATGTAATGCACCCACATTTGCGTGCAGGAAGAGTGGGAAAAACATTTAAGAAAACCACCCTCAGTGCACCCGACCGGGATTGAAACCCCAATCTCCCCGTCTTCGGCAGTCTAGTTCAATACTAGAGTAGCGCGATAGACCACGTGACCACCAAAGTGGGTTATCCCTACATTACTTTGGGCAGAACCTAGTAAGATTTCGTATGGATGATGTTTTAAATTACGGTGGTAGGGTGGAAAAAAATTCAAGTTAGTATTATTGCAATTATTTTTATAGCAATATTGTATTATTTTCAACATTATAATCTAGGTAGGGTAGGGTATAAGATCTGTGCTGTACCCACCCTCCCCCTATGTAGCACATGTTGACATCAGAGGCCCCCTCCCATCCCCTAACTCACTCTAAACAGCGTTACATTGTTTAAGGATGCCCCCTCACGGAATTCAAGCAGGATTTTCTTTCCTATTCATTCAAATATTTATGTTCAAATACCCCTCCTTATGCTTATAAATTAAGACAAATATTCAAGAACTATTAATATTACTGTACATAAGCTATAAAGTTAAACTAGACGTATCTGTTGACGCAAAGTTTTATTTATTTGGTCGAAAATATGTTTTGATATAAAAAATGTAAAAAATGTGGATCTTATCTCACGTTCCTTTCCCCATCAGGTCAGGTTAATTTCTTAATAGTATGTTTATTCAGATGAGAGTTCAATTTTTTATTAGTAATGGTGCATTTAAAAACAAAATGATTTCAAGTTTAATCAAAAGGTAATTGTTGATATCAATATTAGTGTACCCACATTAGGGTGAAGGGGATAAGAAAACTGGAATTATAAATAGCATCTAGCCTAGATTCGAGCCTTGGTCTTCCCACTAGAGTAAACACAATATATTGTGAACGAGACGGCTTAGAGTACATGAAACTAAGTGCTGGTTCTTTTTTATATATTATTTGAATTCCTAAGTGCGGACGCAGTTGAGCAAACAGTTCGTGTGTACACATGGTTTTGACTTGGCAGGGCGATATTCAATACCAATCAGCTGCACCGAGTAATACATTTATTTTCCTCTTGGAGTGGTTCTACTAGCCACTGTAGCTCTACAGTTATGGTTGGTATGTTTAGTTATAAATTTAAAAATATATATGTTTTAATAGTTTTAAATATCTACATTAGATAATTAAATTAAATAAACCATTAGACTTAAATATGTTTACGATATGAACAGTTATTATTAGCACCGCGTCTTACTACCCGTTCGGGTTGTACGCAAATATGAACAGTTACTAACGGTAATCAGTTTTAAATAGCCCTAAATAAATCATTAAAATATTTTTTAAACACAAATTATCTCCCAAACATATTTATCATATAGAAAGTTTGAATCCATTTTTTTTTAATATATCTTTTCCACCAACCCACTAATCTCCATTAAATCATTTTTTTCACAGAACCAATGACTGGCTTCTCTTTTTTTTTTTTAATAACTCACAGTAATCAACACTTGGTGAATTTTATTTGAAAAATATGTTTTAAATTGTTTTATTTTAATTTTAATAGTTTTATATACATATATATATATATATGATACTATAAATATATAAGTTTAAACATTTTATACATGTTATTAACCAAGAAAGTTTATCGTGTTCTCTTTTTAATATATATATGTTGTTGTTGTTGTTGTTTTTGTCATTTTTTTAAATTATTTTGTATTTACCTTTCTCTAAAATCCATACTAAAACGAAGCTATTAATTTATTTGCGTGTAGTGTAAAACAACAACAAAATGGCAAAATGTTCGTAAGTAAAAGGACTATTGTGACGCCCCATTTGACAGGTCAAACAGAAACGCTGCCCAGACAGCCACGCCCAGAGTGAGGTGTAGCGGTAGAAACATGAAGCATCTCTTCGTCCATCAGTGAGCTCTGGCGGACCAAACAACAACTACACGGGCTAGCAGTAGAACCGCTACACCCCCCTTTCACTCCATCCCATTCGCATGGGAACACCTTGCGAGATTTACAGGTCTACCAGGATCAACCCCTTCGTGGTTTCATTACTCATTACCCGTTTACCCCCTGAAGCCATGGCAGTGTAGCCGAGGATAGTGGCCGGCTACACAGCAACAACATGGATCATGCCGAACCGGCAAGGTTTGTTAAGAGGTCAGGACTTGTGTGCCGACTGTCTGCAGTAGAAATGTTTATCCCAATTACAGTTCAATTTACATAGAAAGGCAGCTAGAAAAGCTACTTGATATACGTATTTATACGTCAAGACATGCTATCCGTAGTTGTAACCTTTGATAAATATCAATTCCTATAAAATAACATTTATTATTATTATTATTATTATTATTATTATTATTATTATTATTATTAGCACCACGTCTTACTACCCGTTCGGGTTGTACGCACTTACGCTAATGTGTAATGGTAGGATGATTGTGAGATGAAATGAAGGACCTACAGTTTAACGTGGAATCCGAACCACGGTGGAGGCCTGGCATTCCCCACATTCACAAGATATCTTGTCAGAGGTGAAGGAAGGGTTTGGAAATCAGATAAATCTTTGACGGGACCGAGGATTGAACCCCGGACCCAATAACATTAATAAATTAATAATTAACCATTAATAAAATATTAATAGTAAAATTGTATTAATGTTTACCACAAAAATAAAGACGCATAGGTCTATTAAAATTCCTTCCCGCCAAAGTACTGTTGTACAAATAACTGTCTATTCTGTGATTTAAAAATAAATTCTGCCTTCATCCTGACTGTGTTTTTTGGATGGTTTAAGAAAATACTTATACTAACAATAGATTCGTCAGACTACAGAAAATAAAGAGAAAGGGTAACCAGCAATATACCTTTTGGAGATAATTGCTCTAGGGTTCAATTCCAAACGAGGTCAAAATAAATTCGCTTTTTAAAGAGGTGATTTCTATCTGTGACGTAGATTAACCATATTGGGCCTGATCATTGTCTATATCGGTTGATTCAATATCGCAAACTTGTTGTTTAGTCTGGTTCGACGGTGATGGAGAGGTCGAATTGATTCTTAGTTGGGTATATTTGCTGTAGGAGTTGCGGTGGTACGAGTTGTTTACCTCTAAAGAGAAATGTGAATTGCGGCCCCACATTTTTAGAGCCACCTACGAATATTGCGGCCCAGGCTGTTGACCTAACCTAACAAACTTTCAAATTTTTGCCAAAACCATCGAACGACAAGAACTTAGGAAATTTGGATATTACGAGGGATGATACGATGATAGTTTCTATCTGAAATTTAACACAGCATGATAGAAATCACACTGATAATTGGATAAACGCAACTCGTACACCTCTCTCAAGTGAGTGGGCCGCAATTCGTACGTGTCTCTCAAAAAGCCGGGCCGCAATTCTTAAACGATTTCAAGATTAGGCCACAACTCATCTACACAGGCTTTATTGAAGGTGGTTCTATCCTAATTGTTTTCTACTTTCCAACCACGCAAGTGCGAGTGCACAACCTCTAAAAGGAGGGAGGAAAGACTTGTTTAAATTCCACAATGTCCATCACAAATATTCAAGAACTTTTGAGATGTCCAAAACTAAACAAGATGTATATACTAAAGCAATATTATATTTTGCTCCCCGAAAAAAAAATTGTTGGAATAAAAACTGTAGAAATAGGGCCTTGACTCAATTTTTTTGTACCCCACCTTAAGAAAAACAAATAGAAACCAACATTGTGAAAAATACTTCAGTGGTATTTCCCCATGAACACGCTTTGGTGGTCACGTGATCTGAGGTGTCAGTCTCACCAAAGATTGGATTTCCATTGATGAGAAGGTCAAGGTTTGAATCTCAACTGGGTGCATAGTAGGATAGCTAGCAAGACACATATAATTTATCACTGTGTTTTACCCACCAAATCTCCCCACTTACTACCTTTGTCATCTTTCCCCTCGGATTTAATCAATTTATGACAGCTGTTTCATTATTAAAAAGAACATTCACGTACGCGTATGTCCCATGCTAAAACAATGTCTACATTAGTGTTTTAATATTTTTTGGGTCACAGCGTCTTACAGCTCTTCCGGGCTAGCCAAATATTCACACTAATAGGGTGTGGATGAGGAAGGTAAAATTTTGAATAAATATACTCACATTTACATGGATAAAGCATACAAAATAATTTATGAAATAATTACCATGGTTGGTATTTGAACTCCAACTTCCCAATCTTTGATAAACCAGACCAGACAAAGTTGACGCCTCAGACCATTTGAATATCGATGGGGGATTTTTTCATATGTAAACACTAATTACAAACCATAGTTAACTAACAATATAAGAATGTTTAATTTGATAATAAAAGTAATTTCATAATGCCGGAGGGGTTTTATTGAAAGGGGTTTAGTTAATTTTAAAATGTGGAAGTAAAAACATGTGTGCCATCTGGAACGTAAACAAAGAATTTTATTTATATTCCTGGCTGGAGCACCAAATTAGTTGGATCCCCTTACTAAATAAAAAAAAACTGTCCCTAGCCCGCCTCGGGGGTAGAGTATTATTTTACCTTTTTGGACCTCAATCGACTTACACATTTATCAAAGGTCCCACGATCAGCTATAATTTCTCCACTCTCCTTTTTGATTACATTTGTTTGTTTGTTTGCTGGCGGCCGGGGTTAAATCCTCGGTCCCGGACCGGATTTATCTGATTTCCAAACCCTTCCTTCACCTCTGACAAGACATCTTGTGAATGTGGGGAATTCCAGGCCTCCACCGTGGTTCGGATTCCACGTTAAACTGTAGGTCCTTCATTTCATCTCACAATCACCCTACCATTACACATTAGCGTAAGTGCGTATAACCCGAACGGGTAGTAAGACGCGGTGCTAATAATAATGTTTGTTTGTTTGTTTGTACATCTTATATTTATTGTTTAAAATCAGCCTGCGTCAAATATTTATGTTCCCATCCTTCTATTTTTTTAAATACATAATAAATAAAATGTATATTTTTATATTAAATTATTTAACTTTCTTTTATCATTGTTCTACAGATTATGGCCATTTAAGTTTATTTGGGTCATACTCAAATGTTATTAGAAAATACTTCATATCATTGCAAGTTTATAAGGCTCAAAAATAGATTTTAATGACGATGTAATTTTCTTACCCACGTTATACATCTACGCAAATGGTGGTATCATTCTTGTAAATT